>JASDQU010739136.1:23986-41061 GCA_032191745.1 Picea mariana
GCATGAAGAAGGCCTGTGAAGTGTCAAAATCATGATAAGATCTGAACCATTGGGTCCATAGGACACGTGGTGGAATATCATCATGTCGCTGACTGGAAAGTCAAAGGAATGGGGTTCCCTAACTTCTCGAATTCACAATATGCGAAATCGTGAAACAATCTTACCCGTCAGATCGAGGTTTCATCCAGACCATTGATCCAACTCCATCTCGGAGCTTCGCCTATCATGAATTGGAGTGACGAGAACCTCCATCACAAGAATCGCGAGATGTGAACTCATGATAAGATCTGGACCATTGATCTAAGATCCATCTCAGAGCTTCGCCTATCACGACTTGGAGTGATGAGAACCTCCTTCAAAGGAATTGCGAGATGCGAAATCACGATAAGATCTAGACCGTTAGATCACCAAGGGTTCTGGACCATTTATCTAAGCTCCATATCGGAGCTTCTCCTATCGATACTTCGAGTTGAAAGAACCTCCATCTAAGGAACCACGAGATGTGAATTCACGATGAGATCTGGACCATCAATACACCAAAATCCTAGACCGTTGATCTGAGCTCCATCTCAGAGTCTCACCTATCACGACTTGGAGTGATGAGAATATCCATCTAAGGAAAAATGAGATGGGAATTCATGATGAGATCTGGACTGTTGATTCATCAATATCGTGGACCGTTGATTAGGGTCGATGAAGATCATAAGTTCGGAGTACCTTTTAGCGCAGCCTGTGGTCACCGCGTGTGGTCATGTGGAGGAAGGACCTAGTGTAGATAAGCTCCACCTCGAAATTTCAGGGATCGTGTCTAGGAATGTTGAGACACTAGATCATACGAATGTCGAAATACCGAAAAGGTGAATTGTCGATGTAACCGAAGGTCACCACCTGTCGTCATGTAGAGGAGGGAGCTAGAGCAGCCAAAATCCTTTTCGGACCTCGCAACATGAAGAGTCAAGATGCCTCATCGCAAAATCTCTAAATTGCGAAAGTGTGAAATGCATAAATCATGAAAATATCCTTCAAAGCTAATCCAATGGTGCGGACGAAACTAAAGGAGATCGGAGGGCTATTGTTGCACGTCACAGTGTAAATACCAGAAACCACTAATGGTTTTTGCAAGAGGACTTGAAGACACTTCGGGGTGATTGACAGAGGAGATGAAGAGTCTCTGGGAATTTTCAAGAGGGATGAATATGCTCATGGAGGCGATTGACAACTAGATAAGCATTGAAGCCTGTAACTGGAACAGAGAAGGTGAGCTCTATTTTCACAGAGAAGACGAAGAGTCTCAACTGCTAGAGAGATTGAAGAATCTCAGCATAACATATAGTGATGTTGAACGAGTGGAAAAACGGCTAGAGAAGATGAAGAGNCAAGGTGCACAAAAGTTATAAATACACAGTACAGAGAAGAGATGCGGTTGTTGTTGGTGCTAGAGTTGTTGTGGATGTTGTTGTTGAAGGTGCTTCATGGATGAAGAAGGATCAGAGTGAAGAAGCTGAAAATAATAGAAGAAGTACTGTGCAACGAATGGACATGGCGCAAAGAGCATAAAAAACAAAAGAACAGAATGGGCAGCAGATGCATGCTAGAAGACAGTGAGGAAGTCTGAGTAGCAAAATCTTGCAGAACGGTGATGAGACTGGTAAGCTGTTATTGAACACTATATCACTATAATAGGTTTCGGTATTTCATATTCATAATCATGGGTGGTTGGGAGGTACTAGGGAGTCATAGGTTCATGTGGGTTCTTGAACACAAGGAGTTGGTGCTTCCTTCTAGTTGGTGCTAGAGAAACCAGGGAGTTGGTGCTTCCTTCTAGTTAGTGCTAGAGAAACTAGGGAGTTGGTGCTTCCTTCTAGTGGGTGCTAGAGAAAAACAAAGATTTGGTGCTCTCAACAAGTTGTAGGTTGCAAAATAGAGGTTGTAGCCTCCCAATGAGTTGGTGCTCATATGTATGATAATGTAAAGAATGTAAATAATTCTTATCATATAAAGAAGAAGAGGTTTTTACCCTGTATGGGTTTTCTTGGGAAATATCTGTCTCTGTGTTTCTCATATATGTGACTTATGTTGAATGTGTCATTATTTATTTCCCTGCATTATTGTGATCATCATTGAGTGCCTTGTAAATATTTTAAAAGAAGCATCATTGTTTAAGCACGATAACAACTGATTCACCCCCCCCCTCTCAGTTGTCCAACATCCAATATAGTCTTTCAAAACTCAACCATATGTCACCACCATACATACATTAAATGTGTATGCCAACATTTAATCATGGAAACCTACAAAAAACCATGTCAGACCCTGTAACAAACCATGTCAAACCCTGCAACACATAGTTATACTATCATACCATGCTACAACTCATATGCATAGCCTTTTTCCCTAGGATTTTACTAGAGATACGAGACCTGCTATACAGACAAATCATGTATGTACATGACATATTTATAGGTCATCTCGCATATGTACGTGATTGTTACCAATGCAACCCGCGTATTCTTCAGAAGATGTCAAACTTGAGCTTCCCTTAAGGATGCCACTCCATTTTGATTGATCAGTATTCTTCAACCACTTATGAAGGTGTCCCAGCTTCTCATAACTTAAGCTCTGAGATTCCATATTTTCAACATCGTCTTCTCTTCTTAACTCATGTGTTCTTCTATTCATACTATATCAAACACTCCTCATGGATTGTCTTCGTGTGTTCGAAAAATCCCTGGGTTTGTTTTCAAATCCACTACAGCTAGAACATCTCATGGTATGACAATGAGCAACAATGTGTCCTACTTGATTGCATCTCCAACACCTTAGGGTGTTATGAAACCTTTCATTATCTCTCCTTGCATAATATATGCATTCCAAAGCTTTGTGACTATATTCATTACATGAGTAACAATGACCATAAAAAATATTTTCATACCTTTTATTTGGAGTCCATCTTGAAGGTGTTTCTCTTTTGAATTTTCTTTGAGGTGTAAAGATGGCTTCTTGATGTCTTCTTTTCTTTGTTCTTTTGAAATTTCCCTTCCCTTGTGTACATGATTGACTTGCAACATTATTTCCATCTTTTGAGAATGAGGGACTTACCTGAAGCTTCTTTGAGGTGCTTTCTTCAACATGTGTAGCTTCTTTGTTGTATCCAAGACCTGATTTATCAATTGGTGATCTTTGACTATCCAAGATTTTGCTCAATATTGTTGATATATTCAAGAATTTGTTTGACTTCTCTACTTTCTTTCTAAGATCAACAACTTCAGCTTCCAACTTATCACATCACTCTTCCTTTTCATTTACTTGATTCTTTAGTAGTTCCTCAACCCTTTTGGATTGTTCAATTTGGGTCTTGAGATGGATATTAACTTCAAGACTTTTCCTAATCTCATTATCTACCTTCTTATTTTCTTCTATTTTCTTCTTTAGTCTTTTGATCTCTTATTATTTTTCTTCTAATTGAGACTGTTGGCACAGGGGAAGACCTAGGGTTCAACTCTAACAATGCACCAATAAGAGCTAGCTACTGGCCCTTTCGGCAACACCTGCGAAGCATATGCAGTCTCACCCGAAGTAGCAATAGGGGGTTGCAGTACACAGGTGTTTACAAGCAGAGGAAATGCAAGTGGATCCAAGGCAACAACACGCTGTGACCTAGTGATTCTTATCGAGCATAAACCTACTTCGCATGGTTATATTCCAAATATAACATACATATGCAATGACAGAATAACCGAAGGTAAAATAACACAACATCAACCACAGAGACACAAAATATATGTGGTTCACCCTCTCCCTAGGGCTACATCCACAAAAATTTGTTTCTTGATATTATATGAAATCATACAGTCCTATCTACGCTCTTAGCTTGAATATCTCTCGCTCTTTCTCTTCTTCTCTCCCCTCCTTGCACACCCAGCTGCAGGGTTGATCTTCACACCCAGCTGAAGATATTACAATACAAACTTCTCTCACACACAATAATTTTCTCTCTCTCAAGAATAATCACTCGATATCCCAACAACACTCTAGCCAATGATGAATGAACCCATATTCTCTCATTTAGGTTCTTATTTATATATTATAATAGCTCTCAGAAATCCTTAGGTTGAAACCTAGGTGTCAGAACCCTAAATACCAAAACCTTAGGTTTCTAAAACCCTAATTGAACTTTACCCACATTTTCGAGGCTTCGCCAGCCTGTCTTTCCTTCCTTCCCACAAAGTGCTCCAAAGAAATCGTTGACATCTTCTTCCTCTTGCTAATTTCTCATTGATCCATCTTCCTTGATGATCTGTCTTCCTTGATATTCTCATCCAACGACTCATCTTCCCTTAATTCGCTCCTTCTTTAACCACTTCGAGCCAATCTCAGTCAATGTACCTTCCGCACAGTTTGCACTTCGCCTTCTTTCCGTAATCTTCTCTTTCTTCCATAACCAAGGGCCAACATGCCCCAAAAACTCACATGTGACTCATCCCAAGGCACTTCAGGTCTGAACCTTCTGGTTTACTTTGACTTCAGATTGTGCAACGCATGCTGTTCTTTCTACTCTGTCCCTCCCTTCCTTGTGAAGACTGTATTTTTTGTGTCTGGTACCCAGTTTCAACTGCAGCTAGTACCTAGACCCTTTTCCTTCTTCTTTTACTGAGAGCTATGACACAGCTGGTTGTCATAGTACAATTTCAACTGGCTCCCATTTACCAAACCTTCCTTCCATTCTCCCTTCAAAGTATTCAACTGCATAGTTCCTCCTTCCATGACATAGGCAAACTCATATGACCCAAGCCAATGTGTCCTGAACTTCCTTGGATGCTTGATGAATTTTTTGTCATAAACCAATATCATATCTCCTTTCTTAAAGGATTTCTGCTTGATGTGTCTATCATGGTAAGCCTTCTCTTTCTCCTTTTGTACCCGCTGATAAAATCCTGGAATAAACCTATCTTCCTCCAATTTTATCAACTGCACGAGCCGTTCTTGAACAACGCCAGTGTCATCCATATTTGTAAAGGCTACAATTCTTAAGATAGGAACCAAATAATCCATATGTACAATTGATTCTAGAACATAGACCAACTTAAAGGGAGTCCGCATTGTCATCTTCTTACAAGTGGTTCTGTAGGCCCAAAATATTGTTGGTACTCCCAAATCCCAATCATCTCTATTGACACTGCAAATCTTCGTCAGTGCTATCTCCAAGATCTTATTGAATGCATCGACCATACCATTCACCTGTGGGTTGTATGGGGTGCTCTTATGATGATGAACTATGAATTCCTGAGTCAAGGCTTCAATGGTATTATTAATAAAATGTGTTCCTTGATCACTCATAAGGATCTTCAGGCATCCAAACATGGTTATGATATCATCAAATATGAATTGCATAGCTGCAGCTTCACTATAGTCCCTGACTGCTCTTTCTCTTTCCCATCTTATCAAATACTTTGTCACAATGATGATGTATCTAGCTCCAGTGTGCTTTCTTGGTGGGTTGATAGGTCACACAAAATCAATGGCCCATTTCTCAAATGTCTATAAGGTTAGTTGTGGTGCTAAAGGCATCTCATCTCTATTGGAGGGTTTCCCAACTCTTCGGCATACATCGAAAGATCTGTAGTACTCCTTAGCATCTTTGTGTAAAGTGGGCCACCAGAGTCCATCTCTAAGAACCTTCTACGTTGTTGCTATTCCTACACAATGTCCTCTTGTGATGCCTTCATGTGCTTTTTCTAGAATCAATGGTCTTTCTACCCCCATAACAAATCTCCTCAAGATCTCATAAGGTCACATCTTGTATAGTTTTCCAGCTATAAGTTAAAAATACACAGTGTGAACTACCAGTTGTTTCTTCTGAATGACTATGTTTTCTCGAGGTGTCATTCATGTTGATAGGAACTAGACTATCTCAGTGAAGTTATCATCAACCTTTTTGATGGCCATCAACTATGCATCTGGTAGTGTATCCTCCAAGCTAGTAGGTTCCTCTCCATGTTCTAACCTAGATAAGGGGTCAGGTCCTTTGTTCATTCTCCCTGGCTTGACCACAATCTCAAAATCATATTCCTAGAATAAAAATAGCCATATGAATATTATTCCCCCCAACACTAGCTTATTGACTAGGTATTTTAATGCAAAGTAATTAGTGAACATATTAAAGTGTCCTCACAACAAGTAGTGACAAAATTTCTGCAACGCATATAACATGGCTAAACTTTCACTTTCAGTTGTAGTGTAATTTATCTCAGCTGTAGAGATATTCCTGTTAGCAAAGGCTAATGGATGATCAATATATCCTACTACTGGTTGTGCTAGCACTGCTCCTAATGTAATAGAGTATGCATCAACATGCACATGAAATTACTTACTCCAATATGGGAAAACCAGAATGGGCACAGTGACCATTTTCTGTTTTAGTGTGTCAAAGCTTTGTTGACATTCTTCTGACCATTGAAACTGACAATATTTCTTCAATAATTTATCCATGGGTGTTGTAATATGTGCATAGCCCTTAATGAACTTTTTGTAGTATCTAGTATGTCCCAGTGCAGTGTGCAATTGTCTAACTGATGTAGGAGGGGGGAGATCAACAAATATGGAAATCTTAGATGGATCTACCAACAATCCCTTCTTGCAAACAATATGGCCTAGCAACACTCCAAAGGGTGAAAAGAAGATGCACTTCTTCAGGTTTAGGGAAATTTGACATTGCCTACACTTGTCCAACATTAGTCTTAAACATTCAATGTGATTTTGCAATAAGCTAAAAATAGTCCAATCATCAAAATATTCTTCCAAGAATTTATGTAGAAACTCCTAGAATTTTTCGACCACGACCCTATAAAAGATGGCTAGTGAAATTCTTCAACCTGAAAGGCATCACTTTGAACTAGTAGGAACCCCATTCTACTGCAAATGTGGTCTTATGGTGATCTTCCTTGGCAATCCTGATATGGTGATTGCTGAAAATCCATCAGTGAAGGAGTAAAGTTCTTGTCCTCCCACATTATCTAACACTTCATCTGTAAATGGTGTAGGGAATGGATCATGTAGACATGCAACATTTAATTTCCTCAAGTCAACGCAGATTTTGATCTCTCATGTTTTTTTATCTTGAAACACCATAGGAATAATCCATTTTGACTCTTCAACAGGTTCGATGATTCCTACTTCCAACATTATGTCTAATTCAATCTTGACTTTCTCCTTATATTTGGGATTCAATCTGTAGGGTCTTTTCTTGAATGGCCTTGCATCTAGTTTCAATGGGATCTTCATCTCTCCCATGGGTCCTTTAATTCCATTCATGTGAGTGAACTTGGTTGGAAACAAGTCATGATATTCATGCAATAATTATGTGATCTTTTCAATAGTGGTAGCATCCTAGTAATCTCCAACATTTGTGAGCTTAGGTGCTTGCTCTGTTCCAATCTTATTTTTTTTTGTTTTAATTGGTTGTTCAATAAAATGTAGTTCGACTCTTGGTCCTTATACGTCTCTATGTCCTTCAGTTTTTTTGATGTTCACCTTCCTAGGATCATTGTCTTTATCAACATTGATATTGTAACAACCTTGCAACTTATGAAGATGCGCAGTCCATTCATCTTCTTCTTTCTCCAAGGGGAGGTTAGGTGCATCCTCAAATACTTTCTATCTTACAACATGTAAATATTGATCTACTGTAGGGTACTGAATTTCAAATAAAAATGTGGCTACAAAATTCTAATTCATACATTTCCAATTTGTAGTGGTGAGGTGCAGTTCCTCTTGAAGACACCAATTAATAGGAGTTCTATCCAGGGTGTTGATGAACTTATGCACCCACTATTCCTGAGGAATATTTCTCCAGGATTCCTCAAAACTTTGCACATGGTCCTTCAGACATCTCTGACCTGTGTATCTAACTTCACACCCTTCTACGTTGTCTGAAAAGCGCACTGTCATCAAAGTCTATGTTTATACTTTCAGGTGGGGGATAATTAAAAGAAATAATAATAAAATTAATATATTTAATTAATATAAATATTAATTAAATATATTTTCCAATTTCTATTTATTAATTATTTCTTGTATTAACCCCTAAAGCACAAAAACACAAACTCCAGACAAACTCAATCCCAACAAAGGTGGAGGGTTTAGGAGAGATATGTCCATATAATTCTGAAGGTGACCTTTTTAACTTTATCATCACTACATATGGGATACATCCCTCATGTGGTCATGCCCACCTTCAAGGAGGGTCATACACCAACAAACACCTGATCAAAGGCCAGGTTTCCCCAAAACACTTATAGGGTCTTATCCACCAAGGTACAATACCAAGGATCAACTCATGCCCTAGGCATGGGTACCCTGGAACATGTCCAGGGGCCCTATTCATATCTAGGGACTTTAATGGCTTGATCCTAGAGGAAAAACCCCAGTCATATACTCGGGGCCCTCTCAAGGGTCTTTACTGCTTCGTCCCGGACCAGGAACCCCAGTCGTTTACTGGGGGCCCTTTATAAGGGTCTTTTTCCATGGCACTAACTATTTGGTCCCAAACCAATAACCCCAAGAGTGCAATGGGGGCCCTAGATCTCATCTAGGTTCTTTTCCATCCTCCTAGTTTCAAAATATTGATCACACTACCAACCTTCCTAACCTCTTAACTCAACATAAGTATGGTGATCTTGGAGAGCTTCTCTTAATGTTTTTCGAGCACAGAAATAAAATTCTAAAGAATCACAAGTAATCACTTACCCTCTTAAGGTCCGATAGACCAATTAGGTCTTAGTGGACGTTAATCATCATCATCATTATATATAATATTAATAGTACTTTATTAATAAAAATAAAGTATTACATTATTTATAATTAATAATAATAATAATAATACATTATTTTTAATATTAATTTATTATTTTTAATAATACAAATATATTATTTAAAATATTAATAATATTTTAATAATAATAATAATAATCAAAATACTTTATTAATAATAAAGTATTGATAAATATACAAATATAATAATAATATAATATTACATTGTTATTAATGTAATATTATAACATTATTTGGGATAGTATAGAGTCTGCTCTGTGGGCTAGGGTTAGGATTGCTTCATCTCTATTGCACTTGGCCTCCCCTGGAGGGGCTCAATGATTCCCAGTGAAGGAGGGCCATAGGTCCCCTCCTACAATGAAGCGACAGTGCATGGAAACAACGGAGGAGGTTCCAGGTGCCCAACATTTGAGCCTTTGCCAGATCTTCGCTCGTAGTTCCTCTTTGGGGGAACATTCAGGGATAAATAAATGGACATAGATTCAGGGAAAACACCAATACAAGCAAGCGCGACATGTCCATGGATACCTAGGAAGTGTATTCCCCAGGAGTTGCAAGCCCTGAAGTACATCATAATCACACCCAGGATCGAGGAACATAAGCAATGCATGAGAGACTATGCCCTAGTGGGGAAATTTTTAGGGATATGGCCCTCTAAACACAAACTGGTAAAACGGATACACCAATGGTGGAATCCCAAAGGCCACTATGATCTCCAGTCAGGTTCCAAAGAATTTTTCACCATAATCCTGCACAACTTAGAGGATAGAAATCACATATTTGATGGAGGTCCTTAATTCTTCAACTTGACGGGCCTCTTCTTAAGATTTTGGAAGGAAAAATTCATCCTTGAAATAGAGGACTTCACGCATGCCTCAATATGGATAAAGCTCTATTCCCTACCACAAGAGTTCTAGCTGGAAGAGGTGTTGGCTAGCATTGGCAACACCATTGGGGTATATGTTAAATCCTCGAAGGCCACGAAGTGAAGAAGATACACCTCCTACACGTGAATCTGTGTTTATATAAATATTTCAAAGATGCTATCTGGATCCATTGCTCTGGAATATCATGATGAGGACTAGTTGCAAACAATTGACTATGAGCACATCCCATTCAGATGCAGAAAATGTCATGAGCATGGGAAACTCTTCAGGGATTGCTCCCTCAATACAACAAACAAATATGTAAAACCATAAGAAATCAAAAGAAAATATGGCTTCATCCAGGTACCAGACAAGTGCAGAAAAGGAGGAAGAAGACAAACAACCCCGACCAACTAGGAGCCTTCCTCTAGCAATCAATATGAGATTTTGCAAAAAATTCTAGAGGACATGGCTGCCTCACAGGTCCCATCTTCAAAGAAACTACTTAAAAATATAGAGAAAGGGAAAGCCATGGATACCTCATTTCAACCCCAAATCACTCCTTAGAGACAAATGATGGGGATGCAAAAAATGGAACTAGATGAATAAGATCCGGTGGGTGTTGACGTGGAGCAACTAGAACATGCTTATTGGCACCAGAAACTCTATACCATCCCTCTAGACCAACTGAAAAAAGTTCAAAAGATCTTCCTTAACTCCATAGTAGGCTCCACCACCAGATCCAACACGGGTCCGGGAATACAAGAAAACATGCAGAAAGAACAACACAAATCTCAGAAAGTTGAAAAGAAAAGAGGAATAAAATCAACCAACAAACTCATCCAAGAGATAGGGCATTTTATGTTCAACTCAGGTCATATCCACCTCATATATGATAGATTTCCCCCCCTCCCCTCCCCATCCTCATCATGAATATCATCTCTTGGAATATAAGGGGACTCAAGGGTTGTAGTAAGAAAAAGTTACTATGGGAAATTATTATAGGAGACAAACCTGATAGAATGATGCTCCAAGAAAGAAAATGTCCCACTGAAGAAATGGACAAGCTTCTCCCTTACTACTGGAAGCAAGGGAAGGGTATCTACATGGATGATATGGGTACAACAAGGGGATTGGCACTTCTTTGGAACCCATGCTCAGTTACCCTAGACAATTTCTTCACAACCAAATGGTCCATCTCTACCGCTTATCGACTTATCGGCTCCAACAAACTCAACAACCTAACAAATGTCTACTGACCTACTACATCAAGGGACAAGAAGACCTTCCTAAAGAGTCTGGAGAACCTGGCCATCATAACGGAGGGGAACAAATGGATAATAGGAGGCGATTTCAACATGATCCGCAACCTATATGAGAAGAGAGGAGGAACGTGTTGTCTCGATGCAGAGTTAGGGGACTTTCATAGCCTAATCGACAAATTAGGCCTCATTGACACAGATACCCCAAATGGCATATTTACCTAGATGAATCGAAGAACTTTCTCCCATCAGATCAATTGCAGGCTAGACCACTTCCTTCTCTCTGATTCTCTCATGATGGAAGGCACATCTCTAGAGGCGTGCATCCTCGATGTCCATGGGTCAGACCATTGGCCCATCCAACTTTGGATGGACATTCCTGCCACTCCCAGATGGAAACCCTTCAGGCTAGAACGATTTTGGCTCAATCACACAGAATTTCAACAAAACGACCACACTTGGTGGAGGGAGGCGTCTGTTCCACATGGATCCAAGATGTACAGATTCCAGCAGAAACTCAAAAAAGTCAAGTAGAATCTCAAGACTTGGAACAAATAGAGCTTCGACAATATCTTTGAGGCCCAAAATCAACTTGCGCACCAAATGGGCATCATACAAAGCCAAATCTTGTGGACCAAATGGGCATCATACAAAGCCAAATCTTGTGGACCAAATGGGCATCATACAAAGACAAATCCGTGATCAAGGCATCTCTGAGGAACTCAAAACAAAGGAAGCAACAATAAGAAAAAATCTAGAGGAAAGAAAGGCCCAAGAGGAGATCTTGTGGAAACAAAAGTCCTGCATCCAATGGCTAAAGGAGGGCGGAAAAAACAAAAAATTATTCCATAGATATACAATTCAAAGAAGGCATGCTAATCACATTACTCAACTGCTTATAGAAAATGGGAAAACCCTCTACTCCCATGAGGATCTAGAAACGGAGTTGGTCACCCATTTTCAAAATCTCTTGAAGGAACCCCAAGGGGAAACATCACAAGACATAAACCAGGTTACACAACACATACCCTCCATAATCACAAAGGAACAAAATGCAGCTCTGCTATGACCCATCACAATCAAGGAGGTATATCAGGCACTCCAGGATACTCCCAAGGGAAAATCTCTTGGACTGGATGGTTTCACCTGAGACTTTTTTCATCACTGTTGGAAAATGACCAGAGAAGAGGTTTGGGAAAACATCAAAGTTTCCAGAGTTTCAGGTCAAGTCCTTCCAGCCCTTAATTCTACTTTCTTGACCCTGATTCCCAAAGAAGAGATTGTAAATCACCCTAAATTGTTTCGACAAATCGCTCTCTGCAATGTCATCTACAAGCTCTTAACAAAGGTGATAGAAAGGAGAGTCAAGCCTATCCTCCCCTTCATCATCTCACCAGAATAATCAGGATACGTGGAAGGTAGACAAATTTTGGACATCGTCATCCTAGCACATGAAGTTATCCACTCCTTACAGAAGACCCGCACACTAGGTATGCTCTTAAAACTATACCTTTCTAAAGATTTTGACAATTTAAGTTGGGGTTATATGCGCTCAATGCTCTTGTCCTTTGGTTTTGACCCATCTTGGGTAGACTAGATCTTAAATCTCACCTCCTCAACTTTCTTTCAATCCTAATCAACGAAGCCCCCTCTCACCCTTTGTCACCCACCAGAGGAATCAAACAAGGATATCATATGTTCCCATTCCACTTCATTATCATTGCATAAGGTCTAATCCGCTTAATCCAGGTGGCCATAGCTAGAAAAGAATTGACTGGACTACCCTTGCACGACATCAATCATCCAATCTCTCACAGCCAATTTGTCGATGATACTCTGATGATGGGTTGCCCTATAGTCCATGAGGCACATTCTATCCTCTCCATCATTCAACCCGTATGTGAGGCCTCATCAATGGACATCAACAAGGACAAGTCCCAGTTATTATTCTTGAACACCCTGGTGTTGATTCAACTACACGTCACAAAAATATTGGGTTTCACTCGAAGCTCCCTTCTGTCCAAATACCTAGGAATCCCCCTACTTGACAAAGCCCTGAGAAACAACTCTTGGGAAAGCCTCCTCACCTCGTTTTCGAAAAGTCTCTCCTCTTGGAGCTACATTTCTCTCAATGTTCCCAGTCGCCTCATCCTTCTCAAGTCCATGTTGCAAGCCTTTCTAGTCTACACCTTCTCTTCCCTCGCTGCCCTTAGCTTCGTTCTAAGCACCATCATGACCCTGCAAAGGAACTTTCTTTGGGAAGGGCTTAAAACAGGGAAAAAATTAGCACTAATCAGCTGGGAAAAGATTCAAAAACCTAAGGCTCAAGGGCATCTTGGCTTAAAAGACCCTTCAATAATGAACAAAGTCCTAAGCGCTAAGATATAGTGGAGATGGCTGAAAAGACCTCAAGATATCTGGGCCAAGATTTGGATAAGAAATTACACCCCCAACATAGTGGAAAGAAACCTCATCAGATGGAACAGAGACACCTCAGGCTCCCTTATCTGGATAGCTACCCAACATAATCAAAACTTAGTGGCCAATCACACCTTCTGGGAAATTAGGAATGGGAAAATAGTCTCCTTCTAGAATGACTCATTACAGCAGTAACCTATTCTAGCACAAGAGGCCTACGGTGACACCTTCTGCACCCCGACTACCCAAGTGGGACTGACAAAAGTGGAATATTATTGGAAGAACAACCCCGAGGATGCCACTTGGAGATGCTGGAAATCCACAGGAGAGGACCTTCACATAGAGGCACACGTGGACTTACAACCTTGGTACAACCTAACTAACCCAAGGAAAATTCCCATCCTTCTTGGAGAGGACATCCTACATTGGGGACACTCCTCGTGGGGCGCTTTCAACATCCAAGAAGCCTATGCAGTCAAGGCCAATTCCAATCTCCTTCCTCCTGGGAAAAATTGGAACAAAATATGGTCACTGAAGCACTGGCCAAAAATCAATATCTTCCTTTGGCTAGTGGCACATGAAAACATTCTCACTTGGCACAATCTCACCAAAAGGGGGTTTATAGGGCCTTCTGTATGCCCACTGTGCATGGAAGACGAGGAAATGATGAATATATCCTAAATAATTGCACCTTTAGCACCCAAGTCTAGTACCAATGCATGATTATCATGTACACTTCTGATCGTAAGCAGGACAAAATAGGCACAACCATTTAAGAATGGAGAGTCATGGATTTCCATTCTCCCATTCAAAACTGCATATGGAAACTACTCCCTGGCTTCATCCTATGGGAAATCTAGAAGGAAATAAATCGAAGGATATTCAAGAACACTTAACACAACTGGAAACATTGTTGGACCCAAATCTACAACAACTTAATGGAAACAATTAGACTTCAGCACTGGAATGATACAAACCTAATTTGTTCAATCCAAGAACAAAGCATCTTGAAAAACTGGAAATTCACCACCCAACAGAGTCTTCCCTCTACTCCTTGAAATCACTCCTTCGGCGACAACACTTCTCATTGGTCCTCTCCTACAGATGGTTTTATCAAATTGAATTTCTATGGATCCTCCAAGGGGAATCCGGGTGTAGTAGGCTTTGGAAAGGTCTTTCGAAACCACCAGGGGAATATTCTACTCATCACTATGGGAAGCCTTTGACATACCACAAACAATGTTGCAGAACCATGGGGGATCACAAGAGGTTTGCAATTGGCTTTAGAACATAACTTCAATAAACTAATAGTGGAAGGAGATTCACAAGTAATACTCACTCTCCTTCGAAAAATTCTAAACGGGGCTGATCGAGAACAAATCTCACCCTGTTGGCGATTATCTCATGAAATGAGGACAATTGCAACGCTTATCTGACCCAATCAAGCCTTCATCCCCTCGCATGTGATAAGGAAGGTGAATCATATTTTTGATGATCTAGCCAATATCAGAATAGACCTTGAGGGACAGGACCTTCTTTTTCAATCCTCCACCCACCAGATGCATCCCATCCTCCAGAGATGCAAGGAAAAATATCTCATCATCGATAGCCCCCCAGATGGGGTGTTATTGCAGCCCAGGTGGAAAACATAACAGATTGGCGATGACCACCATGGCGCTAGCCATGTGACAGGTGTGTGTCATCCCATCCCTCCACTACCATGCATTTAAATCAGCTTCATTTAAAGAAGGGTACCATTACTCCTAGTGCACCTTTCTCTAGCTATCCGTCCCCTCGATGGATGAGTTCGATGGACCTAAATTTATTCTTCTCAAGTGTGCCTTCATGCACCAACATTATTAGAAACATGAACATCACCAGGTGATCCTACAGCTTCTCTTGTTCTCTGTCGAACCTTACATTGGACTATGCTCCCCCCTCGTGCTCCTTGGATACCTTATCTTTCTTCCAATGTTTGATTTCCTTCCCCTCCCCTCAGACATGCTGAGACAGAGGGGGAAATCCAGACATGGCTTGGCTTGGCACTTCGTCCCCCACCAGCACCCTCTCACAGTTCATCACCCTCATCACCCTCCTCGCTGACCTCCTTGACACAGTCTGGCCATAGCCTCAACAGTCTTACGCCCCTCTCCTCACCTTTTTCATGTAGGATTGAGTGGCTTGATCTTTTGGGAAACTCTTTGGGCTTCAATCCAGGGCCAATTTCAGACCTGACCTCCACCTCACAACCAACTCTCGTCATTCCTCCCAATTCACCTGCATCTTTTCCATTCCATTCATCCCCAGTCCTACTTCACTGCCCCCAAACTCAGAAGGAATGCTTTGGTGCCATCCATGATCATTAACAAGAGTTTCCCCACTCCTATGCCAACTATGCATCTTGTGGAAAATTACAAGAAGGCCTTGCAATTTTTCAAGGCCTGGTCTTTGATTTGCAACAGGGAGTGGAGGACCTTCGCTTTCGATTGGAGATATTGGATGGAAAGGGAAAATGGTTCCTGGAAATGATCTCATCATTACAGGGAGTGTGCCACCCCACAGACGGAGAACCATTTGCAATAGAGAATGACCAGTTGATTCTGGCACTAGCTGCGCACGGGACTACGAAGGAGAAAGAAACACCAATTGTCGAGGAAGCAACGCCACATGTGGAGGAAGAAACATCGATCGTGGAGGAAAAAGCACCGGTGGTGGTTCCACCACTGAACGCCACCTCCATGGATGCGTGGCCTCACTACAAACCCACAACCTGAACTGCAGAGGTGTTTCTCTGCATGGTGAGTCGAGTGTTTAGTTTTCTTCTGCCACCTGTAGCCTATAGTCGTATTATGTTTGTTTCAGGTTTTGTTAGTATTAGCCAAAAGGATAATTCGGCTTCCCCCTGGGCCCGATGTAATTTTTGTAGTTAGACACTTCATTATGAATATTTGTTTAAGACTTTGGTGCTCGACCTAATAGGCTGGTTGAATTGGTTTTACCCTTAGAGCAATTCAGTTATTACAGTCTGGGTTAAACAATTGATGATGTATTTTTTTCTCTTGGAAGACTTGTTATAAAATCTTACTTAAAAAAAAAATGTAATATTATAACATTATTATTAATATTAATGTAATATTATTACATTAATATTATATTATTACTAATGTAATATAATATTTTGTATATAACTGTAATTAAACCTTGTTAAAAAATAGATTAATAAAATATTAATAGAATAATAATAAAATCTATTAATAATACATTAATATATATAATAATAAAAAATAGATTAATAAAATATTAGTACAATAATAACATAATATTGTTAATTTATATATATATATATATATATATATTATTAAATAATACATTAATAATACTTTATAAATGTACTATATACATAAATAATAAGTAATATTCATTAATGTAGTTATGGATTATTAAAATAGTAATACACTAATAAAGTAATTTAATAATAAAATATTGTTAATTAATATATTAATGTATAAAATAAAATATATATAGTAATAATAAAATATTTATAAGATTTTATAAATGTATTAATATATTAAAAAAAAAAATATTTCTTTTATTGTATTTAGATATTATTTATATTTATAAATTTATTAGAACATTAAAATAATAATAATAATAATAATATATTAATAATACAATGTTAATTAATAAAATAATGTATTAA
>JASDQU010739136.1:55774-72937 GCA_032191745.1 Picea mariana
AATAGAAAATTAAATGGAATTTTGGATTTAATTCATTCTGATCTTTGTGGGACCATGTCTGCACCGTCTATGAATGGTTGTATTTATTAAATCATTTTTGTTGATGATTGTTCGCGTAAAACATGGAATTATTTCTTACAAACTAAAGATGAATCTTTTAGTAGATTTCAAGATTTCAATAATCTTGTTGAAAATGAAACAGGAAGACACATCTAAGTTTTCAGAACAAATAACGGTAAAGAATTTGATTCCTTCAAATACGACAAACTCTGCCAGGTTTCTAGAATTAAGAGAGAGATAATTGTTCCATACAACCCTCGGTAGAATGGGGTTGTTGAAAGAAAGAATAGAACTATCTGTGAAGCAGCCAGGGCCATGATGCATGAACAAAACTTACCTTTATTGCTTTGGGCCGAGGTTGCCAGTACTGCAGTCTAAATTCAGAATAGATGTTCACACAAATCCCTTGAAGCAAAAAATCCTAAATAAGTTTTCACCGAAAGTAAGCACTTCATTCATCACTTGAGAATATTTGGCAGTCCAATCTATATACACATTCCAAAAGAGAAGAGGACTAATCTAGAGCCCTTCGGTAAGAAAGAAACTTTTGTGGGATACAGTGAAACCTCAAAAGCTTACAGGATTTATATCTCAGGTCAAAAGTTCATCGAAGTAATCATAGTCATGACTTTTCATGAAGAAATAGATTTTCATCGGGCCAGAGAACTTCCATGTGATTCAGAGGAGCAGGAAGCTCCACCACCAAATTCTCCTCTTCCAAATGAGCAGAGGGAGGAAACCTCAGAACTTCCAGTGGATCCCTCAAGGGATACTATTGAGTTTCCAATGCAGATACCTCCTGTTAAAAGGAAACCAGCCTGATGTCGGGAAATATTGAAAGAAGGAGGAAAGCATTTATCTCCTAAGAGAACCTTCGGAGAAAGCAAGAAACCAAATAAGTACTCTGGTCTCATAGAAAATTTAAATAATGTGATTGATTCAAAACCCTCCACATTTTTTGAAGCCTCAAAACATCAAGTGGGGAAAGATGCTATGAATGAAGAATATGACTCTATTATAAAGAATGATGTATGGACCATAGTTCCTAGACCTCACAGAAAATCAATAGTAACTTCAAAATGGATTTATAAGATAAAGCATGCAACAGATGGAAGTATTGAGAAATACAAGGCACTATTCATGGCTCGTGGTTTCTCTCAAAAAGAAGGAATTGACTACGACAAGATTTTTTCTCCAGTTGCCAAGTATAGTTCAATAAGGATTATTATCTTTCTTGCAACAATTTTTGGCTGGAAACTTCACCAAATGGACGTTAACACTACTTTTCTTAACGGTGAAGTTGAACAAGAAGTATACATCGAGCAACATGAAGGTTTTGTGATAAATGATAAAAGATCTCATGTGTGCAAACTCAAGAAATCCATGTACAGGTTGAAGAAAGCTCCGAGAACATGGTACGGTAGAATAGATAGTTTTCTACAAAGACTTTGATTCACCAAGAGCATAGCAAATCCAAATCTTTATATAAAGATTGTTCAAAATCATCCAGTTATCCTAGTCTTATATGTGGATGATTTGTTCCTCATTGGAGAGGAAAACTTGATAGCTCAAACTAAGAGGGATCTTTCTACAGAGTTTGAAATGAAAGACATGGGGCTCATGCACTATTTTTTGGGCTTGGAGGTTTGGCAGAAACTAGGAGAGATATTTCTCTCACAGAGTAAATATGTAGTTGATGTGCTCCATAGATTTGGCATGATGGACTGCAAGTCCATGACCACACTAATGATCTCTAATCTAAAGAAACTACAATATCATTTCACAGGTTCAGATCCAGAAGATCCCATGTTATATCGACGGATCATTGGGTCCTTCATGTATCTCCTACATACGAGACTAGAAACTTGTTATGCGGTAAATGCTCTCTGCCAATTCATGTGTGAATTGAAGCATATACATATGGTTGTTGTGAAGCATATTCTAAGATATGTTTAGGGAACTATATATTATGCTCTTAGATACACTTCCAATGGAGGTGTAATTCTCCATGGTTTTACAGATTTAGAATGGATGGGCAGTACAGTGGATCAGAAGAGCACTTCTGGATATTGCTTCAGTTTGTGTTCGACTATGATTTCCTGGTCCAGCAGGAAGCAGGGCTCCATAGCCCAAATCACTGCAAAAGAAGAATACATTGTTGAAAGTGATACTAGCAGAGAAGCACTGTGGCTTAGGAAGATACTTTCAGACTTGTTCAGTTCAGAGCTCAAACCCATATTCATTCACTATAACAATCAGAGTTTTATAAAGCTCACTGAGAATCCAGTGTTTCATGACAGATCAAAACACATTGAGATGAGATACCACTATGTATGACACATGGTTCAGAAGAGTGTTCTCAGCATTCAGTATGTTTCAACGGCAGAACAAACAACAAATATTTTTACCAAGCCACTGTCCCTGAGGAGGGTTGTATATTTTCATGACAAGCTTGTTGTAGCTAAGAATGCCTCTCTTGTTGTGAGGGAGTGTTAAATTTAAAGAAGCTTCAAGATCCATTCTTCAGAAGGATGGAAAAGACCCTAGCCAAGATCTAGGGCCCCCAGTGCACTCCTAGGGTTCTTGGTCTGGGACCAAATAGTATGTAGAGAAGACACAAGAGTTTGATCCAAGAAAAGAGAAATAAACATTTGAAGAGGCAAGAAAATAATTTGGAGGAGATTAGGCTTCTTCATCAAAGAAATGACCATAAGTGAGAAAATGTGGAATGCCTTTAGCATTCGATCAGTCAGTTGTGCCTAGAGAAGGAAAAGAGGTAATAAAGATTATGGAATTCTTATGTACTTGCATCAATTTGATTAAGGATGAAAGAGCCATACAAGAACTACAATGTTTGATCAGAGAGTATGAGAAAGGAAGGGTAAATCCTCTACTGAATAAAGCAATACATCAAGTATCCAAAAAGAGAAGGACAAATAAGGATCTACACCTGAATGCTCAGATTGGAGATTATGATATAGATTATGTGGCCCTCGACTTAGGGTTAGAAGTCAATGTCATGACGAAGCAGACATGGGCACTGATGGGAAAACCCAAGTTGATTTATTCCCCTATCAGACTCAAGATGGCTAATCATGAAGCAGTAGGCCCCTTTAGAAGATTGGAGGATGTCCATGTGGGCATCGATGGGGTAAGGAATTTTGTATACTTTGAGGTGATTGAGATAGTTGATGATAGTTGTCCTTATCCCGCGTTGTTAGGAACTGAATGGCCTTTCAATAATTCTAGTGCGGTTGACTTAAAGAAAATAAGAATAACATTTGAAGGAGAAGGCCTTAGGGTCATTGCACCTCTTGATCCTGATGAAGGGTGTAGATACACAAAAACCATCAGAGAAGAAGACCGTGCATAGGATCTAGAGAATATATATAAATTGATAGCAAGACAATACGATTACATTAATCCTACAACATATGGGACTTTAAGCTGGGGAAGTGACAACACATGCTCATCGAATTTCGAGGAAGCACTAGAGAAATGGAAGAATAAAATGTATGAATTTTATACGAGGAGATGTGCTAGATTGACTAGGGAAGTTCATTGGATTGACACAGAGATCAGTAATTTGCCCACATTTTATGGTTTAAATAATTTAGAAATATTCTTGTCAGAATTTGAATAAATTGCACCGGTACAAAAAACATTTATGGGACTAGATGAATCTTCGAAAGCAATGCCAACGATATGGTGGGGAACGCACAAAAAGAACATCGTGAACTGGATGTAATGTCGCACTTTGATGATAGTGTGTTTTTTAGACAACGTAGAAGGGTGTGAAGTTAGATACACAAGTCAAATATGTCTGAAGGACACAACTCAAATATGTCTGAAGGACCATGTGCAAAGTTTTGAGGAATCCTGGAGAAACATTCCTCAGGAATAGTGGGTGCATAAGTTCATCAACACCGTGGATAGAACACTTATTAATTGGTGTCTTCAAGCAGAATTGCACCTCACCGCTACAGATTGGAAAGATATGACTAGAATTTTGTGGCCACTTTTTTATTTGAAAGTCAGTACCCTACAGTAGATCAATCTTTACAGGTTGTAAGACAAAAAGTATTCGAGGATGCATCTAACCTCCCTTTGGAGAAAGAAGAAGATGAATGGACTATGCATCTTCATAAGTTGCAAGGTTGTTACAATATCAATGTTGATAAAGAAAATGATCCTAGGAAGGTGAACATCACAAAAAATGAAGTACAGAGAAATGATTAAGGACCAGGAGTTGAACACATTTTATTGAACAACCAATTAAAACAAAAAAAATTAAGATTGGAATAGAGCAAGCACCTAAGGTTGCAAAGGTTGGAGATTACTGGGATGCTACCACTATTGAAAAGATCACATAATTACTGCATGAATATTGGGACTTGTTTCCAACCAAGTTCACTCACATGAAGGGAATTAAAGGACCCATGGGAGAGATGAATATCCCATAGAAACTAGATGCAAGGCCATTAAAGCAAAGACCCTATAGATTGAATCCCAAATATAAGGAGAAAGTCAAGATTGAATTAGACATAATGTTGGAAGTAGGAATCATCGAACCTGTTGAAGAGTCAGAATGGATTATACCTATGGTGGTTCAAGATAAGAAAACATGAGAGATCAGAATCTATGTAGACTTGAGGAAACTGAATGATGCATGTCTACATGATCCATTCCCTACACCATTTACAGACGAAGTGTTAGATAATGTGGGAGGACAAGAAGTTTACTCCTTAACTGATGGATTTTTAGCATATCACCATATCAGGATTGCTAAGGAAGATCACCATAAGACCACATTTGCAATAGAATGGGGTTCCTACTAGTACAAAGTGATTCCCTTCAGGTTGAAGAATGCACTAGCCATCTTTTATAGGGTGGTGGTCGAAGCATTCAAGGAGTTTCTACATAAATTCTTGGAAGCATATTTTGATGATTGAACTATTTTTATCTTATTGCAAAATCACATTGAATGTTTAAGACTAATGTTGGACAAGTGTAGGCAATGTTAGATTTCCCTGAACCTAAAGAAGGGCATCTTCTTTTCACCCTTTGGAGTCTTGCTATGCCATATTGTTTGCAAGCAAGGATTGATGGTAGATCCATCTAAGATTTCCATTATTGTTGATCTCCCCCCTCCTACATCAGTTAGACAGTTGCACATTGTACTGGGACATACCATATACTACAAAAATTTCATTAAGGGCTATGCACATATTACAACACCCATGGAGAAATTGTTGAATAAATATTGTCAGCTTCAATGGTCAGAAGAATGTCGGTAGAGCTTCGACACACTAAAACAAAAAATGGTCACTGTGCCCATACTGGTTTTCCCATATTGGAGTAAGTAATTTCATGTGCAAGTCAATGCATACTCTATTATATTAGGAGCATTTCTAGCACAACCAGGAGTAGGATATATTGATCATCCATTAGCCTTTGCTAGCAGGAATATCTCTACAACTGAGATAAATTACACTACAACTGAAAGTGAAAGTTTAGCCATGTTATATGTGTTGCAGAAATTTTGTCACTACTTGTTGTGAGGACACTGTAAGATGTTCACTAATTACTTTGCGTTGAAATACCTAGTCAATAAGCCAATGTTGGGGGGAATAATATTCATATGGCTACTGCTATTCTAGGAATATGATTTTGAGATTGTGGTCAAGCCAGGGAGAATGAACAAAGGACCTGACCCCTTATCTAGGTTAGAACACGAAGAGGAACCTACTAGCTTGGAGGATACACTTCCAGATGCACAGTTGATGGCCATCATAAAGGTTGATGATAACTTCACCGAGATAGTCCAGTTCCTGTCAACAGGAATGACACCTTGAGAATACATAGTCATTCAGAAGGAACAACTGGTAGTTCACACTGTGGATTTTTAACTTATAGCTGGACATCTATACAAGATGTGACCTTATGATATCTTGAGGATATGTGTTATGGAGGTAGAAATACCATTGATTCTGGAAAAATCACATGAAGGCATCATAAGAGGACACTATGTAGAAAAAGCAACAACGCAGAAGGTTCTCAGCGCTGGCCTCTTGTGGCCAAGTTTACACAAAGATGCTAAGGAGTACTACAGATCTTGCGATGTATGCCAAAGAGTTGGGAAACCCTCCAGGAGAGATGAGATGCCTTTAGCACCACAACTAACCTTACAGACATTTGAGAAATGGGGCATTGATTTTGTGTGACCTATCAACCCACCAAGAAAGCACACTGGAGCTAGATACATCATCATTGCGACATAGTATTTGACAATATGGGCAGAAGAAAGAGAAGTCAGGGACTATAGTGTAGCTACAGTTGCGCTTCATATTTGATGATATCATAACCATGTTTGGATGCTCGAAGATCCTTATGAGTGATCAAGGAACACATTATATTAATAGTAACATTGAAGCCTTGACTTAGGAATTCACAGTTCATCATCATAAGAGCACCCCATACCACCCACAGGTGAATGGTACGGTTGAAGCATTCAATAAGATCTTGGAGATATCACTAACGAAGATTTGCAGTGTCAATAGAGATGATTGGGATTTGGGAGTACCAGTAGTATTATGGGCCTACACAACCACTTGCAAGAAGATTACAATGCAGACTCCCTTTAAGTTGGTCTATGTTCTAGAATCAGTTGTACCTATGGATTATTTGGTTCCTAGCTGAAGAATCCCATCCTTTACAAATATGGATGACACTGGCGTTGTTCAAGAAAGGCTCATGCAGTTGATAAAATTGGAGGAAGATAGGTTTATTGTAGGATTTCATCAACGAGTACAGAAGGAACGAGAGAAGGCTTACCATGAAAAACACATCAAGAAGAAATCCTTTAAGCAAGGAGATCTAGTATTTGTTTATGACAACAAATTCATCAAGCATCTAGGGAAGTTCAGGACACATTGGCTTGGGCCATATGAGTTTGCCTATGTCATGTAAGGAGGAATTGTGCAAATGAATACTTTGAAGGGAGAATGGAAGGAAGGTTTGGTAAATGGGAGCTGGTTGAAATTGTACTATGACAACCAGCTGCCTCGCAACTGTCAATAAAAGTAAAAGGAAAAGGGTCTAGGTACCATGTGCAGTTGAAAGTGGGTACCAGACACAAAAAAACAGTCTACACAAGGAAGGGATGGACAGAGTAGAAAGAACAAGCTGTTTTGCACAATTTGAAGTCAAAGTAAACCAGAAAGTTTAGACCTGAAGTGTCTTGGGATGAGTCACATGTGAGTGTTGGGGGCCTGTTGGCCATTGGTTATGGAAGAAAGCGAAGATTAAGGAAAGAAGGCAAAGTGCGAATTGTGTGGAAGGTAAATTGACTGAGATTGGCTCGAAGTGGTTAAATAAGGAGTGAAGTAAGGGAAGATGAGTCGTTGGACAAGAAGATTGAGGAAGAAATATAATCAAGGAAGATGGATCGTGGAGAAATCAGTAAGTGGAAGAAGATGTCAACGATTGCTTTCGAGCACTTTGTGGGAAAGAAGGAAAGAGAGGCTGCGAAGCCTGGAAAATGTGGTTTAAGTTCACCTAGGGTTTTAGACACCTAGGTTTTTGGTATTTAGGGTTTTGACACCTAGGTTTCAAGCTAAGGATGTTTGAGAGCTATTATAATATATAAATAAGAACCTAAATGAGAGAATATGGGTTCATTCGTCATTCACTAGAGTGTTGTTGGGATATCGAGTGATTATTGTTGAGAGAGAGAAAAGTGTTGTGTAGGAGAGAAGTCTATATTGTAATATCTTCAGTTGGGTGTGAAGATCAACCCTGCAGCTGGGTGTGCAGGGAGGGGAGAGAAGAAGAGAAAGAGCGAGATATCTGGAAGCTAAGAGAGCTGATAGGAGTGTATGATTTCATATACTATCAAGAAACAAAATTCTGTGGATGTAGCCCTAGGGAGAGGGTGAACCACATATATTTTGTGTCTCTGTGGTTGATGTTGTGTTCTTTTACCTTCTGTTATTCTGTCATTGCATATTTATGTTATATTTGGAATATAACCATGTGAAGTAGGTTTATGCTTGGTAAGAATAACGAGGTCGCACCGTGTTGTTGCCTTGGATCCACTTGCATTTCCTCTAGTTGTAAACACCTGTGTCTTGCAACCCCCTATTTCTACTTTGGGTGATACTACATATTCTTCGTAGGTGTTGCCAAAAGGGGTAGTAGCTAGCGCTTGTTTGTGAGTTGTTAGAGTTGAACCCTAGGTATGCCCCTATGCCAACAGTCTCAATTAGAATAAAAATAAGAAGATATCAAAAGACTAAAGAAGAAAATAGAATAAAATAAGAAGGTAGATAATGAGATTAGGAAAAGTCTTGAAGTTAATATCCATCTCAAGACCCAAATTGAACAATCCAAAAGGGTTGAGGAACTACTAAAGAATCAAGTAAATGAAAAGGAAGAGTGATGTCATAAGTTGGAAGCTGAAGTTGTTGATCTTAGAAAGAAAGTAGAGAGGTCAAACAAATTCTTGAATATCTCAACAATATTGAGCGAAATCTTGGATAGTCAAAGATCACCAATTGATAAATCATGTCTTGGATACTACAAAGAAGCTACACATGTTGAAGCAAGCACCTCCAAGAAGCTTGAGGTAAGTCCCTCATTCTCAAAAGATGGAAATAATGTTGCAAGTCAACCATGTACACAAGGGAAGGGAAATTTCAAAAGAACAAAGAAAAGAAGACATCAAGAAGCCATCTTTACACCTCAAAGCAAATTCAAAAGAGAGACACCTTCAAGATGGACAACAAAGAAAAGGTATGAAAATGTTTTTTATGGTCACTATTACTCATGTAATGAATATAGTCACAAAGCCTTGGAATGCATATATTATGCAAGTAGAGATAATGAAAGGTTTCATAACACCCTAAGTTGTTGGAGATGCAATCAGTGGGACACCTTCATAAGTGGGTGAAGAATACTCATCAATCAAAATAGAGTGGCATCCTTAAGGGAAGCTCAAGTTTGACATCTTCTAAAGAATACACGGGTTACATTGGTAACAATCATGTACATATGCGAGATGACTTATAAATATGCGATATGACCTATGACATATGAGTTGCAGCATGGTATGATGGTATAACTATGTGCTGCAGGGTTTGACATGGTTTGTTGTAGGGTATGACATGGTTTGTTGTATTTTTTCATGATTACATGCTAGCATACACATTTGATGTATGTATGGTGGTGACATATGGTTGAGTTTTGAAAGACTATATTGGATGCATGGTACTAACCCTAGAGTGTCGATTGAAACATTTTTTTTGTTCAGGAACAATGCTAGTTATGAAAGTGAAGTTATGTAACTTTGGCTATGAGATATATCATGATGATGCTAGCTAGATATATTATTAATATAATTGAGGTACACTTCTAGTAAATGTATATTTGGATGTTTAGTATTTGTTGTAGTGAATGGAGCCTAAAATAGATCTGTTAGGGTACATGGCTAGTACATATTTGAGTTCCGTTGATATATCTTATGATGTATTGTTAGATGCATATTTGTTGGATATCTTGGTGCATGAATTTTCCATGAGGATGGGCTAAATAGTGGGACATGTAGTTGATGAGTTGATGAGGTGGTCATGTTGTACATCATTATTGAGTCGTATCTTGATCTATAGTTTATGCATGATTGGTACACTTTTGGTACATTGTTAGAGGCACATGTTAGAAGTATGATTGGCACATGTTTTATGGTGGATACGGAATACATGTATGAGGACACATCTTGATTGTAGTACACCTTGTTGTGGTATTGGTGCATGGTTGATGCACTCTATTGGTACATGTGGTGATACATGTTTAGTGCAATGTTGATGCACTCATAGATGGCATATGTTTGTGGCTGATAGTACTTGCCTAAAAGTACACCATTGGTATTACATATTTAGCATATACTTGTTGAACAAGATAAGTCAACTCAGAGGGGTGGGGGAGTGAATCAGTTGTATAAAATTTCTTTCCTTTTATAAGAAGATTACTTATTAATCAATAAATCATGCCTTTAACATTTAACTTGCAGTAGTAAATTTAACCAATAAATATACAATCACATAAAAGAAACAGTGACAATAATTTTTCATCAGGAAAACCAAAAGGGAAAAACCTCTTCTTCTTATGAATGAAAGGCAAGCTCCAACTCCTCATTACATTCTTATTTTATCTCACCTATAACGTATATGAGGCTACTACCTCTGTTTCTTCATCACCTACTGAATGGAAGCTACAACTCCTAGATGTAAAAACACCAACTTGTACATGAGACTTTTACAGTCTCCCCTTGCTCCTCCCTACCACCCTGGAATCCTTCTCTCTCACTAAGAATATGCAAACCAACTCTTATCTTCTTTGTCAAAGATTAAGCATTAAATTTTCTCCTCAAATTTTACAAAGCCATCTTTCTTCCATAATCCTCTCGCCCCATCTTTTCTCCTCACTGTCCCTGTATAATTTTATTTTAGATTTATCTTCATTTACAGAAATTAACTTTAATTTAGAGCTATGGTTGTACCATTAATTCCATATGCACGAACCTTCATCTTACCAAATTCAAAGATTCAGCTACAGTAACTGAATAACTATCTTACAATGATTATTAATGGCCAAGGCATCCAAAAGAACAAAAGCCACATGATTAGTTTAAGTATTTAATCTGCACCGTTTGATGTAGAAGATGGGTCTCATGCTTACTCCATATTCCCATTGGCTGTGATAACAGGCCTTTACTAAAAGGCACTTTCACGATTTGCATATTGGCAATCCTGAGGTGAAGACATCTCATCTCTTCATGTTGCGATCTCCAAAAAGGAGCTTTAACTTGGTGCTAGCTCCTCCTTCTCACATGACCAATGGGGGTGACTAAATCCTATACAAAAAGATATTTCTGTGTTTCTCATTTTGGCATTTCGGCATTTCACATTTCGGCATTTCGGCTTTTAGCGTTTCAACATTTCGGCTTTTTAGCGTTTCTGTGATGAAGTGCTTTGACACTCCAAGTCATGATCCCCGAAATGATCTGATGGCTTCACATTTGATCTGGTGGACATAGATCAGAAAATTCTTTTTAACTTCTCGGGGATAGATCAAAGGTCATATACAACTCTTATATTACCCCTCCAATGCTTAATCTGACAGACATGACTTAATCATTCATTGAGACAGATGGTTGTTGGGTTTTTGGTACTTTGGCCATCGGATCTTCATGACCTACAATAATTCAAAAACTCTCGAAATTGTAGATCATGTGATGTGTGTCCCTTTCATTATTTCAGCATTCAGGACTTCGTGATGTTGGATTTTTTTTCTTACCATGCAAAAATTCTGAAATAGAAATTCCCAGAGTGACATATCAGAGTGACGTTACTTAGGATGACGTGTCATGTGCTGGTCAATATTCGATCTCTAGATCTCAAGCTAAGGGTGATGACTCCTCTTCCAAGGCTCGTTTCACATGTGACCTCGAGTTATAACCAAAGGATCACCTCCTGGGTTCTCATAGTTTCACGTTTCCGTATGTCGAGAGGCATGTTGATCTCCAAATTAGGAACCACCGTGCCTATGCAAAATGATCCACGATGCCTGTGCAAACTGACCAACAAAGTCCCCCTTTGGCATTTTAAATTTTGACATTAATGACAAAACCATGTCCTGTGCAATGTGTGCAAACTGCAAGCCCTGCCAACAAACTCCCCCTTTAGCATTGATGGAAAACTTTAAATCTCTTCTCCCCCTTTTGACATCTATGGAAAAGGAATCAACCATACTCCCGCTGAGAAAAGAAAATCCCTTGCAAAGACATATCATTTCAGTAGCAACTCCCCCTATCAATAGTAGGAAATAAACCTATGTAGTCTGATTTTATAATGAAGCCCATGCAATCTTTGAGAATGAAATGAAATTGCAAAGGGTAATCCCCCAATTGATCCCTGAGACTTTCAAATTGCATTTTAGATAAAGGTTTAGTAAATACATTTGCTATCTAATCCTTTGTGCCAACATATTCCACTTTAATAACTTTAGACATAACCTGCTCTCTTAGAAAATGAAATTTAATGGGAATGTGGTTTGTTTTGGAATGCATAACAAGATTTTTAGAAATACTAATTGCATTGCTATTATCACAGAAGATAGTTATAGGTTCATTATAATGAATATGTATATCTTCCAGCATCTTTTTCATCCATAGAACCTGAGTGCAACAAGTTGCATCTGCAATGTATTCTTCTTCAGTAGTAGACAGAGACACTGCTGATTGTTTTTTACTTGACCAACTTACAAGACATGCTCCAAGAAAAAATGTTGTTCCACTAGTACTCTTCCTGTCATAAACATAACCTACCCAATCAACATCAGTGAAAGAATATAAATCAATTTGATTACCTATAGGATACCATAAACCATACTCTGTTGTCCCCTTAAGATATCTGAAAATTCTTTTGACTACAAGTAGATGAGAAGTTTTTGGTGAAGCCTGAAACCTGCCAACTTGAGCAACTGCATGCATAATATCAGGTCTTGTAGCTGTAGCATAAAGAAGACTACCAATCATAGATCTGTATACTGTCTGATCAACATCTTTAGTATCATCAAACTTACTTAATTTACAACTAGTAACCATGGGACTACCAACAGGTTTAGAATATTCCATCTGAAATTTCTTAATCATTTCATTGATATACTTGGTTTGAGAAATGAAAATACCTTTATCTGATTGAGTAATTTGCAAGCCTAAGAAAAACTTCATTTCTCCTAGCATGGACATCTCAAACTCTTTATGCATACTTTCAACAAACTGTTTACAGAGCCTATTATTATCACTACCAAAAATGATATCATCTACATATATCTCAACAATGATCAGGCTATCATTTTCGTCTTTAATATATAGATTACTATCAGTGTTACCTTTCCTAAATCATTGTTGCCTCAAGTAATTGTCAAGTCTAGAATACCAATCCCTTGGTGCTTGCTTCATGCCATATAATACCTTTTTCAACATGTAAACATATTGTTCTACTTCTTGTACCTGAAAACCATCTGGTTGTTCCATATATACTTCTTCCTCTAAATCACCATTCAAAAATGCAGACTTTACATCCATTTGGTAAACTTTAATGTGTTTAGAACTGACATAAGCTAGAGTTAGTCTAATGGATTCCATTCTTGCAACAAGAGAAAAAATTTCTCCAAAATCTATTCCTTCTACCTGTGCATACCCTTTACAAACCAATCTAGCCTTGTTTCTAGTTATTTTACCTACTTCATCCATCTTATTTCTGAAAACCCATTTATCCCCTATGACATTCTTATTCAAAGGTCTAGGAACCAATTCCCATGTCTTATTCTTTTCTATTTGACTAGGTTCTTCTTTCATTGCTTTCATCTAGTACTCATCTTTAATTGCTTCTTCAATATTTTTGGGTTCAATCAGAGAAAGTAAAGATACATGTTCACGAGTTGAGGTGGATTCTTGCCTTCTTCTTCTTGTTCCAACACTTGCATTTATGTCACCAATTATCTATTCTTCAAGGTGATTTTTCTGTATTCTCTTGCTTGGAGTCTTTGATGGAGTCATGCTTTTGGATGGAGTTGTGAACTATGTCAAAGTAGGAATTAATTTTTCACTGTCAGCAGCCTTAGTTTCTTCTATTTCACTTACCTCATCATTCATTTTATCCTTGTCATTTATCTCATATATTTGATGATTCTTTTGTTTAGATTTAGACTTCAAAAATAAGGACTCGTCAAATTTCACATCTATGACTTCAACTTTTTTGTTCAATCTGAAGTGTTAACATTTATAAGCTTTTCTTGAACAGGAATACCCAACTAAAATACCTTCAACTATTTTAGATTCCAACTTACCCAAATGCTTGTCAACTCTTTTGATATAACATTTACTGTCAAAAATTTTGAAATGTTTAACACTAGCTGGTTTGCCTTTCCATAACTGATAGGGTGTCTTAAAATGATTGTTTCTCAGCAAGATTATATTCAAAATGTGAACAACAGTATGAAAAGATTGAGGCCATAGTATATTACTTAGTTTAGATTCATTGAGCATAGTTCTAGCCATCTCTATAACAATCCTATTTTTTCTTTCAACCACTCCATTTTTTTGAGGTGTTTCAGTAACAGAAAAATGTCTTCTTATCCGATTTTCATCACAATATCTGTTGAATTATTTAGACACAAATTCCAGTCCATTATCTGATCTTAAACATTTAATTTTCATGTCACATTGATTTTCCGTTGACTCCTTGAAGGTTTGAAAATAGCTAAAAGTTTCATATTTCTTTTTCAATAAAAACATCCATGTCATTCTAGTAAAGTCATCCACAAATAGTAGAAAATATCTTTCTCCTTTTAACCCTGATGTTCTCATAGGTCCACAGACATCAACATGTACTACTTCCAATGTTTTAGTTGTTGAATTTTCTTTGGTTTTGAATTTAACTCTAGTTTTCTTACCATGTTGACATTGCTTATAGACAGAACTTGAAAGGTTCTTTATGACAGGTAAATCTCATATTGCTTCCTTTTTATTCAACTGAATTAGATTTTCAAAGTTAATGTGTCCAAGTCTTTTGTGCCACAACCAACTTTCATCTTCACTCCGAAGATAACATTTTTCTTTTTCTTCATCTAGTATGTAAATGTTGCTTGAAGTTCTTGTGGATGTTCCAACTAGTTTATTTGATTTTATATCCCTGATTTGACATCCTTTTGAATCAAAAATCATAAAGAGACATTTATCATAGGTTTGAATTACACTCAATAAGTTATGCTCCATTTCCTCAACCAATAAAACATTTTCAGCCATGATTTTCTTGTTGTTTAGACATATAGTTCCTCTTCCAAATATCCTAGCTAATTGATCATTTCCAAAGGTGTTTGTACCTTGTTTTCCTTCATCTAGTTCAAAAAAGAGTTGTTTTATCCCTGTCATATTCTTTGAACATCCACTATCCACAACCCATTTTACTTTATGTTCTGCTTGTAGAGCTATAGTGCATTTTTCAGTGTTTAGATTTTCATTTTTCTTTTCCCAATATTTGGTTTTCAGATCTGTGTAAGTGGGTTCATTAAATATCTGAAAACTCATAGGAAAATTTCTTGACATATGCCCAAATTTGTTACACTTGTAACATTCAATCTCATATCTTAAGGTTTTAAATCTATTGTAAGAGTAGTTTATATTGTTTTGACTAGTTTTACCATGTCCTCTTCCATATTCAAAATTAGACCTTTCATGACTGTTATGTGCATTTATCTTTCTTGAAAAACTATTACAAAATGTAGCCTTATGTCCTTACTTATAAAAAAAGAAACAGTGGCCTTCAAACCTATTTTGATGTCTTCCATAACTTCTTCTATGCATTGTTGAACCCTGATTTTCTTCTTTCCTTTCTGATTCCATCTTCTTGCTAGTAATTTTCTCAGGATTATCCTATATACCTTCTTTCTCAACATTTGAACTAGAACATCCATTAGTTACTGCAGATTTATAACCAATTCCGGTCTTATCATATGTTGATCTTTGACTACTTATAATTTGATCTAACACTTCATAACTATGATTCATGTTATTTTCTTGTACTTTCTTTCTTAATGAGACTACTTCAATTTTTAAACCTTTATTTTCCTTATTCTTTTCTGCAAGCATTTTAGTTAGAGATTCTTTAGTCACTCTAGCCTCTTTTATTTTAAGTTTTACGTCAACTACCATGATTTCAGTGCTCTCAATCAAACCATTTGATTTCTATAATTCAAATTCTAGATTCTCAATTTCTCTTTTAAAATGTTTGCATTCTCTTCTCACTTTTCTTAATTCACTTATAGAACTTACCAGTTCAACTTCTAGATCAACTTCACCTTCTTCTTCTTCACCAGACTGATCATCCTGTTTTTCCATAGCCATAAAAAGTTGTACATCTAAACTGTTATCACTCTCACCAAATTCTGAAATATCACTGTCATCTTTTATACATAGGCTTTTCTTTTTGTAAGTTTTTCTTTGAAAAAACTTCTTATGTCTATTCTTGAATTCCTTAGGTTTTCTATTACTATCTTCTTCATTATCAATATGCTTATTGTAAGGAAACTTACATGCAAAATGTCCTATTCTACCAAAACCAAAGCATTTCATTGGAAGCTTACCTTTATACTTGCCAGTACCTCTTTTCAGATTTTTAACAAAATTTCCTCCTTCCACATTGTCTTCTGACTCCTCATGACTGTTGATTTCTACTTCGACCTTTTTCTTATCTTTCTTTGCTACCTTGAAAGCTTCTTCTTTCCTGAAAGAATTCTCACCAGAGGTTCTCATCTCATATGCTGCTAGTATTCCATGTAATTCATCCATTTCTAAAGTATTGAGATCTATTCTTTCTTCTAATGCAGATATTTTTGAATCAAATCTTGTAGGAAGTGATCTAAGTACCTTTTGCACAATAATAATATTATTAATTGTTTCTCCTAGACCTCTCATGGTATTAACAACTTCATCAATACGAAGAAAGTAGGTAGCCATATCTTCAAATTCTTCCATTTTCAGGATTTCAAATTGACTTCTATATGATTGTAGCTTAGCACTCTTTACCTTAGTGTCTCCTTCATATAAATTTTTCAATTTATCCCATATTTCTTTTGTTGATGCACAATGCATAACTTTAACAAATTCTGACCCTGTTAGACCTCCTAGTATTGCATACATAGCTTTGGAATTACTCTCATAGAGTCTCTTACCTGTAGCATCTATTGGAATGGTTGTTGGGACTTTATATTCATTTAGTACATCCTGCCAGAGATATTCTACTTGAGTTTGTAAAAACAGCTTCATCCTGATAGTCCAAAAAGCATAATTATGACCATCAAATAAAGGCAATCCATGTTTTGTAAATTTTGACTTCTTATCCATTATGAATGATCAAAAACTTCTAGTGGTTAAACAAATATCTTGAAGTAATCTTCTTTGATACAAATTGTTGAACATGATAAGTCAACTGAGAGTGGGGGGGTGAATCAGTTGTATAAAATTTCTTTCATTTTATAAGAATA
>JASDQU010739136.1:72987-108701 GCA_032191745.1 Picea mariana
ATTCAGATGGTCATGATGCTCATCTCATCATGAATGTCGTATCTCGGACCATTCATGTACCTGGAAAATTTTTCATCACACTTTCGCGATGACCTGCCCTGATGTTTAGCCTGTAGAATTCTTCAGTGTACTCCTTCACTGACATCAGCTTCTGTCTCAAATTCTGCATTCTCCTAAATAGAGTAATATGGTAATCCCTGGGAATGAATTTTTCCTTCATCTTTTCGATCATCCTGTCCCAACTCTTGATCTTTTTTTTGCCTTTGCAGCGTCTGTCAGCTTGTAGTTCATCCCACCACAATGTTACATGTCCTTTAAGTCTTGTGACAGCATGTTTGACCTTTATGTCTTCCTCGACATCTTCATAGTCAAAATATGTGTCCAGATCTCTAATCCAGTCTAGAATTTCTTCATCATCCAGGTTTCCTTCATATACTGGAATATCCATTTTTACTCTAGCACCCATTCTTGCAACAGCCCTAATACGGCGTTCATTCGTTGCATCCTCTACTGCAACTTCTTCTCCTTCATCTCTAGCTTCATCTTCACTTTTAGATTCACTGACATCTCCAACATCGGTTGTGCGCCTCTGTGCTGTCTCCATGTCCTCGAGTCTAGTGCATAGGTCATGCATCTCTCTTTCCATGGCTAGATCGGGCATTTTCCTACCCCTTCTTCTCGGCATTTCCCTCTCCTCTGGCGGATCGGGTGTTTGCCTATCTCTTCTTCTCAATGGCATGGTGAATCTTTCTTTTCCCTTCTACAGAAATCAAAGAAATCTTTTTGATCTCTAATACCAAACTGAGGCAGACCTATTGGCCCTTGGGTTGAGATCCGCTCATAGGATTGTTCTTTATCTTCTTGAGCTGGATCAGCTCTTTCGACTCCCTGTTGGAATCTCAATTTCAGTCGATCCACAGGTCCTTTCAGAGGCTCTCCTGTGAAAAAAGAACTAGGCGTGAGCTCTACCCTTTTTTGTGACCACATCACTATGACCAAGGCCCAATTCCAAAGGCGCTTGTCACAACTCGCAACTCACGAGTTCGTGAGTCGTGACTCCTGACTCTTCCTTCTCAATCCTGCGATATCCGAGATTACGAAATGGGTATAGATCCCCTCTGTCGGTTCCCTCCACGTGTGACCACCAACTAAGCTTAGCGCTAGCTCCTCTCACTACTCCCACTTCGCAAGTTGTGGCATCCGACCTTGGCACCTTCCTTTCACGAAACCCCGAGAAGTGATGTTGACTTTTCTCCTTGGGTTCTCACTACTCGTGACTTATCAAGTTTCAATGTCGAGCTCTCATGCTCTTATCTCGTGAATCCCCAAGATGCGAGAAGTCAATGGATTATTGACTCCTTCCTCCATGCGACGTGTGTTCACCTGCCAATCACATGGGCCCCACCTTGTGGTTCTACCACATGTCTCTTGTGCCCAACTTCCGCACTTTGCGACTTCACTTCCCGAAGCGCTACCTCCTTTGTATCCCAACACCCGAAGTGCCGAGACCCAGAACTCCTCGCTACTCCTTATCGCAACTCGTGACTTTGGGACTTTCGGAACAAAAGTCTTGACTTCCTATCCGTCGATATGCTGAAATGCTGAAATTTTGACACTTCATCAACGCGGATCCCAAAATGAAACTTTCTGCCTTTTTGGAGTTTCGGACTTCACGACTTCGCAAATCCTTATGGTAATATTTTGGCTCTTCAACCCACGAAACTACGAAATCAGATTACGTGAGTGATCCAATGGCCCCTATTGGCTCAGATCCTATGGTTGTCCTAGCTCCTCGCGATTTCACCACTTGCGACTTGGAGCACCAAATCTTTGGGCTCTCACTTTGCGAACCTCCAATTTCATGAGATCCCTTGATCTCTACCACCTGTCCTCCTCCGATGGATGGCTGTGATTCTCTCGTGACTTCACCACTCGCAAAGTTGAAGGATTTCTCTTTCTAACCTCCAGTGTCCAAATCCCTGATACGGGTGATCTCACGACACGTGTCCTCCTTCTAATGGATGACTTAGATTCTTTCATGACTTTTCCTTTCACAACCTCGTGAATCTTGATGCAAAGGTTTTAAACTGTAACTCCCCTGCTCCTCTGCACGATCCGATGGCTCTCGAGATTTCACGAATTCTCCATGGAGAATTTCGACCGTCTAATGCCTCCTTGACAACTCTTGAGAAGAAAACACGGTATTCCTTCACTGGAACTTATCTGCCTGCAAGTAACTTTGCAATGCCTCTCCTTTGAACACTTCAAGGTACTAAACCTCCTAGGCTTTTCTTCGACAGCTTCGAAGATCCTATCCCTCCTGAGCTTGATTTGAAAAATCCTCAAGTTCTTTGGGGAAAATTTCTGCACGCACTCCTTGCAACACTTCTTCAAATACACTCCAAGTATTTGAATTCTTAGACTCTATGCACTCTTTTTGCAGCAGCAGTCCTTCAATTCTTCCCTCAAGTTGCAACCTCTGAGAATCTACTCAGCCTGCGCACACCTTGCACTGCTCCTGTGCTTAATTTGCAATTCTGCAAGAATGAGAACAATGTTATCCCTCCTGAGCTTCCAGAGAGGAACTCTGACTTCTTTCAATGCACACCTTGCGAACAATTTCACTACACTCCTTGTAGGAAAACTCTTACTCAGACAGAGAAACAATTGAAACTCATTTTCTTACTCTCCCTCTCTTCAAATTTTAGACATTAAATATGAAATCATACATTTATGCATCAAAGAAAATTCATAACAGAGATAAAACCAACATATATCAATCATCATGTACAAACATAGAAAGCAATTGAACACCATGAGTCTAAACTAAAGATCTTTGTATTAATCCAGAACTTTTGTACATGGGTCTTTACTCTACACAGCTCTCTGCTTCTTCTTCTCTATGCTGTCTTGATTGATAATGTTACTAATGTTACAATGATACAAGTGAGGGTTTCTATATCCATTTTTTCTCCGGCTCCTAAAACTATCTAATCTAAGAAAGAAAAGCTACCTACTTACATTTACTAGCATAAATGGCTCTTAGTCCTTCAGACGAGAGTGGGACGCTCAAGGTCTGATTACAATCTACAAGTACACTCTTTCTTAACTATTACATTTAAGTTTGGCGTATCAAACTTCAAAACATCTCAAACAATTCATCATGTGCCAAAATTCATTGGCATTTTGTCCCACGCTTGCTTGTTGTTGTGATGCTCCTGCATCACCTTGTACATAAGTAATTCAAACAGGACATATGTTTGTGGAAAACATGTTTGGGTTTTTTCTTTCAAGGAAAGGGAGAGGAAATGAGAAGGTAATCCATTCAGAGACTCCTACAGATACATCAGTCGTATAGGAATAGTTAATCTAGGATGGGTGAGGCATATATCAACATTCAACTTGGTTTTATGATTGTCGAGATGGAATATATTTGGGAAGAGAGAAGGAGATGGGAGTGAATGTTGAGTCAAAATTCGGATATGGATTTTTCGGAGAAGAGATTTAGTGAGTACACTTATGTAATTAAGGAATCAATTATCAAGAAACAACACTATATATATAGCCAGAAACTAGCGCATATAGCCATAAGCAAGAACTAGAGTCATAACTATTGCCAAGAGCTAGAGTCAGAGCCATGCTCCAGAAAAGAAGAAAGAAGTATATTGATCTATATTGGTTTCCTTGATATTTTGGAATTTTGATAAGGATATCAAATCCATATCCAAGATGAATATCCAAGGAAAAGATCAAGGCCGAAATGGAAATTAGTCCAAGTACATTTCAACAAGGTTGAAGAGTGAAGAAGATTTATCATCACTAAGTTGTTGAATAATCCATGAAGAGATATTCAATAAGGTGGAAGAGTGAAAAATATTTATCACAACTGATTTGATGAATAATACATACTTTTTTAGGACCAAATGTTCTTCAGTGGGAAGGTGTGATCCAAGAGGATCCAGAACACTCAAAGAGATCCAGGAGGATCCAAAATGCTTAAAAATTGATTATCTCAAATTCTCTTGACAATGAATTCGTTGCATAGAGAACCACGAGGTATTTCCAAAGACACATGAATCGCCTCAAATGGATGTTGTATGAGAAAGTTGTGGCCTTTAAAAATTTTGCAAAAAACAGGTCAAAATTATGATAGGGAAGTCAATACAAATGACATCATCATGACATCAGCAAGATGATGTCTCATCACCACATATTGACACGTGGAATCCATACAGCTGAGTTGGATGAATCATAGGATGAAATGTGTCCTTATGTACATTTGACATGGCAGTATGACATCAACAACCATATGACAAGTGGAAATCTCAAAGAGTGACATGTAGAGATATGACATCATCATGTTTACATGGTAGCACCAGGAGTTTCTATGTGCCATCTAAATTTGGAAAAATTGGAATCATGTAAGGTACCGGATCTATTATAATAATTGAAAATAAAAATATTGCAGAGAATACCAGCGGAACAAGACAATAGATGAAACCACAGCACCAAGATAATACCTTTATTGATAGGAAACAATTTTCACTTGCCTCTTCAAGGGGGAAACCTCCAACAGAGAAACACTCTTTTATAATAATTATCAAGACAAAACTTATCATGTCCTTGACTCCTATTTATAATAAATATATCTATCAAAAGAACAATCTAGAGGAAGATATTCTAGAATCGGAAGCTTCTATTAGGTCTTCTTACATTGGACGTATTCTTCCTTATTACTAGGCCTTGTTAATATTGGCCTTTATTACATGGAAAATATATTATTCTACCTATGTTAGGGGTTAGGGAGCTTAGGTCCCTAACATTCCCTCCCCCTTAAAAAACATCCTTGTCCTCAAGGCCTGAGATGAGGAAATTGATGCAGAACGGTAGTTGGCTCCCAGGTGGCATCGGTTGGAGTTGTATCTTTCCACTGGAATAACACCTCCTTGATGGTGCAATTTCGGAGACAACGCTCATGTTGGTCCAAGACTTCTTGTGGATGCAACCAGATGGAGCCTTCTTCATCCAACTCGGGAAGACTGGTTTGAGTTTGGCACTTAGTTCCAATCACCTTCTTTAAGCATGAGACATGAAAAACAGGATGGAGCTAAGAATTGTTGAACATGATAAGTCAACTGAGAAGGGGGGGGTGAATCAGTTGTATAAANAAGAAGATTACTTATTAATCAATAAATCATGCCTTTAACATTTAACTTGCAGTAATACATTTAACCAATAAATATACAATCACACAAATGCGACAGTGACATAGTGATTTTTCATGAGGAAACCCAAAAGGGAAAAACCTCTTCTTCTTATGAATGAAAGGCAAGCTCCAACTTCTCTTTACTTTCTTATTTTATCTGAGCTACAACCCAAATGAGACTGCTACCTCTGTTTCTTCAGTACCTACTAAATGGAAGCTACATCTCCCAGATGTACAAGCACCAACTTGTACAGGATACTTTTACAGTCTCCCCTTTCTCCTCCCTACCTCCCTATAATCCTCCCTTGTCACTAAGAACCTTTCTATTCAAGAGCAATAGTGACAATGAACAATTTTACTCCATCTTTTTTTTTTACAATTGCATTTTTGTCCATTCAAATCGTACACCAGAACCCTCAAGAATTGAAGATTCAGTTACAATAACTGAACAACTACCTTATAGAAATTATTATTGGCTAAGGCATCAAGAAGAATAGAAACTGTTTGATTTGTTTCATCATTTAATCAGCGTCGTTCAATGAGCATATGTTGAGTTTTGACTTTTCAACAAAAATAATCCTCGAGCGCTTTGGCAAGACACTTTTGCTAAACCATATGCCCATTGGCTGTGACCACGGGCTTAATCAAAATGTGTTTCGCATTTCACATTTCGGCAATATTGTGATGAGGCTTCTCGACACTTTTAAGTCACGATTTCCAAAACCCCGAAAAGGAGCTTAGCTAGACTGGCTCCTTCCCTTCTCATCATCGCTGGATATGACCAAGAACTTATCCATAAAGCACTTTCATAACTCGCAATTTCAGGTTTCTCTATTTGGAAGGTTAGCGCACCTCCTTCCTTTGACCTCTAATTTCCCGATATCTAATTTCCACTTACGTTGGATCAACAGTCCTAGACCCTCGATGATCCAATGGTCTAGATTGGATCGCAAATTTTGGGGTTATTTACTTAGGTTTTTGTTTGATTAATTCATAAAACCGAAAATTGTGCCAATGGAATTCCATTCTGAATCTTCAACACATGTATGCGCCATTTGTGGTAAGACTGTTTAGTTATAGTTTGTCTCTTCATACCTATGACCAAAAACTATGCCATTCTCTCTCAGTGATGGAATGTTACTCTAAAAACTATGCCATTCCAAATCTACCATAAACAATAATGCTGATAAACTCCACAATGCTAACAAATGCTCTGTTCAAAATACTCTTTTTATAATAATGTTTTCCAAATGACAACTGCACCTATAACAACAATGCCAACAAGGCCATTTAACTAATATGCCAATCTTGGAGAAGATCTAACCCATGTAGACCTTAGCCATATCCATTGCTAACATTTTATGCCATATTAAACTTTGATATTGCATATTTAAAGTTAACATCAATGACAACTAAAGTTAACATCAAATGACAACATGTTGAATGTAATTCCAGCACTGTTCATTCAGGAACCTGGCCAACAAACTCCCCTTTTGGCATTGATGGCAAACTTTAAATCATTTCAATCCTTTCTCCCTCTTTTGACATCTATGGGAAAGGAGAAACCATAATCCCCCTGACAAATAAAACCACTTGTAAAGAGGAATCATACCAACAACTCCCCTTATCAAAATAATCAATAAACCTGTGCAATCTAATAACCAAACTGAAAAATATAGCATGAAATCCTGTATTTCTGAGTATAAAAAAATATTACAAAGGTAATACCCCCAATTGATCCCTGATACTTTCAAATTGCATCTTGGGTAATGGTTTAGTAAATATATCTACAAGTTGGTCTTTTGTGTCAACATATTCCAGTTTTATAACATTAGACATAACCTTCTCTCTTAGAAAATGAAATTTGATGTGAATGTGCTTTGTTTTTTAATGCATAACAAGATTTTTAGAAATACTAATTGCACTGGTATTATCACAGAAGATAGATATAGGTTCATCATAATGAATGTGTATATCTTCGAACATCTGTTTCATCCATAGAACGTGAGTGCAACAATATCTTCGAACATTTTGCTTTAGCAGTAGACAAAGACATTGTTGATTGCTTCTTACTTGACCAACTTACAAGACATCCTCCAAGAAAAAATGCTCCTCCACTAGTACTCTTCCTGTCATCAACACAACCTAGGCAATCAGCATCAGTGAAAGCATAAAGATCAAGTTGATTACCTATAGGATACCACAAACCATACTATGTTGTTCCCTTAAGATATCTGAAAATTCTTTTGACTGCAAGTAGATGAGAAGTTTTTGGTGAAGCATGAAACCTGCCAACTTGACAAACTGCATGCATAATATCAGGTCTTGTAGCTCTAGCATAAAGAAGACTACCAATCATAGATATGTAGACTGTCTGATCAACATATTTAGTATCATCAAACTTACTTAATTTACAACCAGTAACCATGGGAGTGCCAACTGGTTTAGAACCTTCCATCTAAAATTTCTTAAGCATTTCATTGATATACTTGGTTTGAAAAATGGAAATACCTTTATGAGATTGAGTAAGTTGCAAGCCTAAGAAAAACTTCATTTCTCCTAGCATGGACATCTCAAACTCTTTCTGCATACTTTCAACAAACTGTTTACTGAGCCTATCACCATCACTACCAAAAATGATATCATCTACATAGATCTCAATAATAATCAAGTTATCATTTTCTTCTTTCATGTAAAGATTACTATCAGTGTTACCTTTCATGAATCCTTGTTGCCTTAAGTAATTGTCAAGTCTGGAATACCAAGCCCTTAGTGCTTGCTTCAGACCATACAATGCCTTTTTCAACCTGTAAACATATTGTTTTGCTTCTTGTACTTGAAAACCATCTGGTTGTTCCATGTATACTTCTTCTTCTAAAACACCATTCAAAAATGCAGACTTTACATCCATTTGATAAAATTTAATGTGCTTAGAACCAGAATAATCTAAAATCAGCCTAATGGCTTCCATTCTTTCAACAAGAGCAAAAGTTTCACCATAATCTATTCCTTCTACCTGTGCATACCCTTTACACACTAATCTAGCCTTATTTATGGTGACTTTTCCTGCTTCATCCATCTTATTTTTGAAAACCCATTTAGCCCCTATGACATTTTTATTCAAAGGTCTAGGAACCAATTCCCGTGTCTTATTCTTTTCTATTTGACTAAGCTCTTCATTCATTTATTTCATCCACCATTCATCTTTAATTGTTTCTTCAACATTTTTGGGTTCAATAAGAGAAAGTAAAGATACCTATTCATGAGTTGAGGTGGATTATTTCCTTCTGCTTCTTGTTCCAACACCTGCATTTATGTCACCAATTATATGTTCTTCAGGATGATTTTTCTGTATTCTTTTGCTTGGAGTCTTATATGGGGTTATGTTTTTGAATGGAGTTGTGCCTTGTATTGATGTAGGAATTAATTGTTCATTATCATCAGTCTTAGTTTCTTCTGTTTCACCCACATCTTTATCCATCTTATGTTTGTCATATATTTCATGTATTTGTTGACCCTTTTGTTTAGATTTGGACTTCAAAAATGAGGACTCATCAAACTTTACATCTATAGATTCAACAATTTTTCTTAATCTGAAATTAAAGAATTTATAAGCATTTCTTGAACATGAAGATCCAACCAATATGCCTTCATCAGTTCTAGAGTCTAATTTTCCCAGATTTTTATCAATTCTTTTAATGTAACACTTACTCCCAAAAATTCTAAAATGTTTTATGTTTGTTGGTCTTCCTTTCCATAATTGATAGGGTGTCTTATCAGTATTATTTCTTAGCAAACTTCTATTCAATATGTGTACAACGGTGTGAAGAGCTTGAGGCCAAAACATGTCATTCAATCTGAACTCATTTAACATTGTTCTTGCCATTTCCATAACAATTCTGTTTTTTCTTTCAACAACACCATTTTGCTAAGGTGTTTCTATAACAAAGAAATGTATTTTAATTTTGTTTTCATCACAGTAATTGTTAAATTCATTTGACACAAACTCTCCTCCATTTTCTGACCTTAAGCACTTAATCTTCATATCAATTTCATTTTCAGTCAGTTTTTGAAAACTTGAAAGCAACTAAATGTTTCAGACTTCTTTTTCAACAAAAACAACCAAGTCATTTGAGTAAAATCATCCACAAATAATAGAAAGTATCTTTCACCATTTAGAAATGTTGTTCTCATAGATCCACATACATCAGCATGTATTATTTCCAAAGGTTTTGTTGTAGAATATTCCTTTGTTTTAAACTTGACTCTAGTTTGTTTACCATGTTGACATTGTTTACAAATAGAGTTGGAAAGATTCTTTATGACGGGTAAGTTCCTTATTGCCTCCTTTTTATTTAACTGAATCAAATTGTCAAAGTTAATATGTCCAAGTCTTTTATGCCATAACCAACTTTCATCTTCATGTCCAAGATAGCAATTTTCATCCTTTTCATCTAAAATGTATATATTATTTGATGTCCGTGTAGTTGTTCCAACTAACTAATTTGTTTTAACATCCTTGATTTGACATTATTTAGAATCAAATATCATAATATTCCCTTTATCACATGTTTGACTTACACGCAACAAGTTATGTTCCATATTTTCAACCAGTAAAACATTTTCAACCATTATGTCTTTGTTCAAACAAACAATGCCTCTTCCAACTATTCGAGTTGATTGATCATTACCAAATGTGACTGGACCTTCTTTTCTTTGATCTAAGGAATCAAAGATTTATTTTATGACTGTCATATGTTTTGAGCATCCACTGTCCACACACCACTTAACTTTATGATCAGCTTGTAAAGCAAGTTTTCACTCTTCAATTTCTAAATGATCATTCTTCTTTTTCCAATAACTAGTTTTCTGATTTGTGTATTGGTTTATAACAGATTTTTGAAAATTCTTTGGACAGTTTCTTGAAATATGTCCAAAGTTATTACACCTATTGCATTCAACTTCAAATTTCAAAGCATCAAATCTATTATGTGATTTGTTCACATTGTTATGAATAGATTTATCATGCCTTCTTTCATATTCAAATCTAGATATGCCATGATTGTTATGTGCACTTATATTTATTGAAAAAACATTACAGAAAGCTGCTTTGTGTCCATACTTATAACAAAAGAAACAATAACCTTCAAACCTGTTTTGATGTCTACCATAACTTTTTCTATACACTGTTGAAGTCTGATTATCTTCTTTCTTTTCTAATCCCTTCTGCTTGTAGGTGTTTTTCTCATTTGTATGCTTTGTACCTTCTTTTTTAAAACTCGAACTAGAGCTTGTATTAGTAACTTCAGACTTATACCCAATTCCAGTCTTATCATAAGTTGATCTTTGACTACAGATAATTTGATCCAATACTTCAGAACTATGATTCATGTTATTTTCTTGTACTTTCTTTCTTAATAAAACTACTTCAAGTTTTAAACCTTCATTTTCCTTATCCTTCTCTGCAAGTACACTATTTAGAGCTTCTTCAGTCACTCTATCTTCTTCTATTTTGATTTTTAAGTCAACTAACATGATCTCAATGCTTTCAATTAAATTGTTTGACTTCTGTAATTCTTGATCTGAACCCTCAATCTCTTTTTTAAATTGTTTGCATTCTCTTCTTACTTTCTTTAATTCAAACAAAGCACTTACAAGTTTAGCTTCCAGGTCAACTTCACCTTCTTATTCTTCAATAAGTTCATCATTCTTATTTTCCATATCCATAAAAATTCTTATGTATGTACTTTCATCTATATATGAGGATTCACTATTATTTTTTATGAATATACTTTTATTTTTATAAAAATTTCTTTGAAATGGCTTCTTATACAATTTCTTATATTCTTTGATTTTGTTGTTACTTTCTTCTTATCCATCAAAATGTTTATTGTATGGACACTTAGAAGCAAAATGGCCCATTCTACCACAATTAAAGAACTTGAGAGGAATTTTACCTTTGTACTTTCCAGTACCTCTTTTTAGATTTTTGACAAAATTAGCTTCTTCCATGTCTTCTTCTGAATCCTCATGATTATTGGTTTCTATTTCAACCTTTTTCTTGTCCTTCTTTGATGCCTTGAAGGAGGATTCCTTATTGGAAGGATTCTCATTAGATTTCCTCATCTCATATGATGTTAGTATTCCTTGCAACTCATCCATTAGTAAAGTAGCAATATCAGTTCTTTCTTCTAAAGCAAATATTTTGGGATCAAATCTTACAGGTAAAGATCTAAGCACTTTTTGTACAATAATAACGTTTTCAACTATTTCTCCTAAACCTCTCATAGTATTGACTACTTCATCAATACATAAAAAAATAGGTAGCTATATCTTCAGATTCTTCCATCTTTAAACTTTCAAATTGACTTCTATATGATTGTAATTTAGCATTCTTTACCTTAGTATCTCCTTCATATACCTTCTTCAGTTTGTCCCATAATTCTTTTGCTGACTCATAATGCATTACCTTAACAAATTCTAAACTTGTCAATCCTCCAAGTATTGCATACATAGCTTTGGAATTACTTTCATAGACTTTCTTCCCTGCAACATCTGTTGGAACTATTGATGGAGCCTTATATTCATTCAACACAGCTTGCCAAACATCTACTCCTTGGGACTGCAGAAACAACTTCATCCTGATACTCCAAAAGGCATAATTATGTCCATCAAACAGAGGTAATCCATGTTTAGTAAAATCAGATTTCTTATCCATTATTAAAGATCAAACTTTCAGTGATTAAACTGAATCTTGAATTAACCTGCTCTGATACCAATTGTTGAACAGGATAAGTCAACTGAGAAGGGGGGGGTGAATCAGTTGTATAAAATTTCTTTCATTTTATAAGAATATTACTTATTAATCAATAAATCATACCTTTAACATTTAACTTGCAGTAATACATTTAACCAATAAATATACAATCACACAAATGAGACAGTGACATAGTGATTTTTCATGAGGAAACCCAAAAGGGAAAACCCTCTTCTTCTTATGAATGAAAGGCAAGCTCCAACTTCTCTTTACATTCGTATTTTATCTGAGCTACAACCCTATTGAGGTTGCTACCTCTATTTCTTTAGTACCTACTAAATGGAAGCTACATCTCCTAGATGTACAAGAACCAACTTGTACAAGAGACTTTTACAGTCTCCCCTTGCTCCTCCCTACCTCCCTGTAATCCTCCTCTGTCACTAAGAACCTTTCTATTCAAGAGCAATAGCGACACTGAAAAATTTTACTCCATCTTTTTTCTTTTTACAATTGCATTTATGTCGATTCAAATCATACACCAGAACCCTCAAGCATCAAAGATTCAGTTACAATAATTGAAGAACTACCTTACATAAATTATTATTGGCTAAGGCATCAAGAAGAACAGAAACCGTTCGATCTGTTTCATCATTTAATCAACATCGTTCGATGAACATACGTTGAGTTTTGACTTTTCAACAAAAACAAGCCTCGAGCACTTCAGAAAGATACTTGTGCTAAACCATATGCCCATTGGCTATGACCATGGGCTTAATCAAAATGCATTTCGCATTTCGCATCTCGGCAATCTTGTTATGAGGCTTCTCGACACTTTTAAGTCACGATTTTCGAAACCATGAAAAGGAGATTAGTTGGACTGGATCCTTCCCTTCTCGTGACCACCGGCTGTGACCAAGCACTTATCCATAAAGCACTTTCGTGACTCGTAATTTCAGGTTTTGCTATTTGGAAGGTTAGAGCACCTCCTTCCTTTGACCTCTAATTTCCCGATATCTGATTTCTACTTATGTTGGATCAATGGTCCTCGACCCTCCATGATCCAATGGTCTAGATTGGATCACAAATTCCAGGGTTATTTACTTAAGTTCTTGTTTGATTAATTCATAAAACCGAAAACTGTGCCAATGGATTGCCATTCTGAATCTTCAACACATGTATGCGCCATTTGTGGTAAGACTATTTAGTTATAGTTTGTCTCTTCATACCTATGACCGAAAACTATGTCATTCTCTCTCATCAATGGAATGCTATTCTGAAAACTTTGTCATTCCAAATCTGCCATAAACAACAATGCCGATAAACTCCACGATGCTAAAAAATGCTTTGTTCAAAATACTCTTTTTATAATAATGTTTTCCAAATGACAACTTCACCTATAAAAACAATGCCAACAAGGCCATTTAACTAATATGCCAATCTTGGAGAAGATCTAACCCATGTAGACCTCATCCATAGCCATTGCTAACATTTTATGCCATATTAAACTTTGATATTGCATATTTAAAGTTAACATCAATGACAACTAAAGTTAACATCAAATGACAACATGTTGAACGTAATTCCAGCACTGTTCATTCAGCAACCTAGCCAACAAGAATGACTAGTAAAATCTAACGGATAGGCCACCTATCCCACGTGCTTGAGAACTGTATAAGGACCATAAAATTTGGCCACCATTTTCTGACAACGGTCATCCTTGAGTGAATTTTTCTTATAAGGTTGCAGTCAAAGAAACACCTAATCCCCTTCTGCAAATTTAAGTTCTGAGTGACCTTGATCTACTTGTTTCTTCATGTGATTTTTATCCATGACCAAATTCTCTTTGAGGGTACGGATAATAGCCTCTTGAACTATAATATTTTGGTCAACCTCCTGGAACATCAAGACATCAAGCATGTATGTTAGAGATAAAGGTGGATTTTAGCCATATACTGCTTCAAAAGGAGTAATGTGAGTAGTTGTATGGTAAGAATTGTTGTACCACCATTCAGTTAGGGGTAACCATTGAGCCCATCAATTTTGTCATTCATATGAAAAACACCTCAATTTGACCATCAGTCTGGGGATGATAGGCAGTGTTGAGATGCAATTGTGTGCCCTGTAGCCTGAACAGTTCTTGCCAAAAGTTGTTGGTGAAAGTGGGATCTTTGTCAGAAACAATAGAATGAGGCATGCCATGAAGCTTGAAGATATGATTGATGAAAAATTAAGCCACAATGGAGGCAGTGAATGGGTTTTGAATAGCACACAAATGTGCCTAATTGGAAAGGCAATCAACTACCACCATGATGACTGAATTATTTCCCAATTTATGTAAGCCAAAAATGAAATCTATAGATACATCCCTCCAAATATATGGTGGGATCATAAGAGGTTTTAGTGTGTCCAGAGCTTTGACTGTTTCCCCCTTGTTGCACTGACAGACATCACATTCTACCACAAAAGTGTGAACGTCCTACTTCATACCATCCCAGAAAAAAGAACGTTTGACCTTGTCATAGGTTTTGGTAAACCCTGAGTGCCTAGCTGTGGGTGTAGCATGAAGCTCTGAAAGCACCATGGATTTAAGTTATGACTATTTACTTAAATACAAATGGCCTTTGTAGTGAAGCTCATCATTGTGCCAAGAGCACCCTGGGGAAACTGGAGGATTTTCTTGCAATTGTTGGATCAGACTCAAAATTTTGGGATCTTACAGCCATTTCTGGTGAACAGCTTGGAGACAATCGAGTACAATGAAGGAGAGGGAAAAAAGGGACCCTTCATCTTCATATTTTCTTGAACGAGTGTCAACAACCATGTTGTACTTTTCTTTCTTGTAAATGATCTCATAATGATATCCAAAGATATTAGTAACCCATTTTTATTGCTCTAGGGATAAAAGACATCCCTTCAGAAAATACTTGAGGCTCTAATGATCTGTCTTAATTTGGAAGTGTTTCCCCAATATATAAGGGCACCAGAGATCCACTACATGCATAATATCCAACATTTTCTTTTCATAGATTGATTGGCCCAAATGTCACTCTAATATTTGTTTGTTGGTAAAGGACAAAGGTAAGCCATCTTGCATAAGGATTGCTCCAATTCCTCTCCCATAAGCATTACATTCCAAGAAAAAGGTCTTTGTGAAGTCGGGAAGGGCTAAGACATGAGTGGTGCACATAGTTGCATTCAAATCTTGAAAGAAATGATTAGCTACAAGAGTCCAAGTGAAAGAATTATGTTTAAGGAGAGCAGTGAGAGGCAGTGCAATATTTCCATAATTCTTAACAAACTTGTGATAATAGCCTATTAAACCCAGAAAACCACCCAAGATTTTGAGAGTCTTAGAGAAAGGTTAATCTTGCATAGCTTCAATCTTCTTAAGATCCACCCTGACAACTACCTTGCCAACAATATGACCCAAGTACTCGACTTTCGAGGCTCCAAAATCACATTTATATTTTTTGAGGAAAATTTGGTGCTGAGAGAGTAGATGAATAACTTCATCCACATGAGAAAGATGGGTTTTCTAGGTTTTACTATAGATGAGAATATGATCAACGAAAACTAATACAAAATGATAGATAAAAGGAAATACGTGATTCATGGGCCTTTGGAAAGTGGAGGGAGAATTACACAAGAAAAAGGGCATGACCAAGAACATATAGTCGCCCTCATGAGTGAGAAATCTAGTCTTAGGAATGTTTGCCTCTTTCATACGTATTTGGTGGTAGCTAGAGCAAAGATCAAGTTTAGTAAGGAACTAGGCACCACTTAATTAATCCAAGATATCATCAATGAAAGGAATGTGAAATTTGTCTTTGATGGTGATTTTGTTGAGGGCATGAAATCTAGGACACATGTGCCAAGAGCCTTATTTCTTAAGCACCATGACTAGAGGAGAATAATAGGGGCTAGTACTAGTATAGATAACACCTGCAGCGAGCAATTCTTGAACAATCTTCTAAATTTCATTTTTTTGGGAAAAGGGATGATCATAGGGACAAACATTGGAAGGAAGGATACCAGGTACGAGGGGAATGGAATAATCATGAACACCATGGGAAGGAGGACGTCCCTAGGGAGTCGAAAAAATATCTTGATGTTTGGAGAGGATGGATTGGAGGTCAAAAGGCACAGAGGGTGTCTTAATAGCTTAAATGGAATGGAGTTGTGCAATAATGTTGGAATGACATTTTTTTAAAAGCTTTTTCATGCGATGGAAGCTGATGATATTAGGGGAACCTTCTATGATTCCTTGTAATTTATATTTTTCTCCCTCCTAGTTGAATTGCATGGTTAATTCCTTAAAATCCATGAGAATGGGGACCAGAGTCCTTAACCATTCAACACTAGGAACATTGTCACAACCACCTATGTCAATAGAAAACATATGATATTTCATGTGGTACTGACCAATTTGGAGATACACATTTTAAAAACGCCCCCCACATTTCATGGACCCACCATTGGAAATCCTGATTTGAAATTCGTTGATTGCTTGGATATAGTAATTAGTTTCATGGGAAATGCGGTGATGAATAAAATTTTGGGTGCTTCCATTTTCAACGAGGATGATGAACTTCTGATGATTAATGTAACTAATGAACTTGATGGTTTGGGGAGAAGAGAATCCAGTGAGACCATTTAGGGAAATGATCGATTCAACTTCTGGGGGGTTTGAGGGTGGAATTAGGTTAGTTTTTTTAGGTGATTCGGTCAGAGGGGGAGCCTCTACCTCTTCTTCAAAAACATCCTCAGATATGGCCATAAAAATATTTTTTTCCTTACACTTGTGCTAAGGAAAATATTTGTCATCACAATTATAACAAAGGCTCTTGAGTTGGAATTCAGCCATTTATTCCCGGTTCAATTTTTGGATTTTTAGTGGAGTGGAAGGAGAAGTGGGGGTGACTAGTTTAGGACGAGGAATAAAGGAGGGTTTTATGGTTTGAGAAGAGACAATATGTTTTTCTTCCTTATCTCTTTTAGTAGCTTCCAACCAACTCGAGGGGTGATCCATGAGGACATGGGCATGGATCTCATCCTTGATTCCATTGATAAAGAATTCTCAGAAGAAGAAAAAAACATCAGACATGCCCTCTGTGAGGAAATCCAATCACTCAAAAGTAGCTATAAAGTTTTCCATTGTGACAGATTGTTTCAAATTTTTCAAATGGACTAAATTGTTGGTGTCAGTTTCAAAGAGTTCATAAATATCTACAACAAATTTTTCCCAAGGCACACACCCTTGGAAGGAATTTTTTCTCCATTCCCAACATTCTTGATCTAGATGGAGAACACCATACTAGAGTTTGGCCAACTCATTTCTAATGCCATACAAGGAGAAATAGTGTTCCATCTTAGTTACCCATTCGGTGGTATCTAAGCCATCAAATTTGGTCGCATCCACCCATGGAAGGCGTAGGTCACGCTGAAAGTGATGGGGATGAAAAGTCTAGGAATTTGATGAAGTTTCACCTTCAGGGTGCAAAGGTGGGTCACAAGAGGTAAGGTCTCCAGTGATATTCATCTTGGCACAGATCTGGCCAGCAAAGGATGAAATTTGGGTAGAGAGGTCGTGTTTCCAGTTTTACATTTTTTCATCTATGGTGGAATGCATGCTTTTATTGATGGTGGAAATATTGGCATTGAAGTTTTCGCACTTCCTGCTAGGTCTCTATGAAAGCAGAGGACAAGGAATTGAGGTAGGCTTCAAAGTCTTGGTTACAGGTGTAGGCCATGATGAAGGGGGGAAATGAAATGGGAAGGGCGGGACCACAAAGGAAAGGGGTTATGGGTGAAGGGTATCAGAATGATCAGGTCAATGAAAGTAATCCAATGGGGTAAGTCCCAAATAAGGGAGGCAAAAGGGGTTCGGTTCCACGAGAAAAAAAAAATTGTTGAAAAATGATAGGTATGAATGCGATTAGGGTGAAGAGAGGAATTACTCCAATCTAAATAATATTATAGTGTTGAAAGGCCCAAATTCTTAAGAGGAGAAAATGTGTAGTGATTTCACAACCAAAATGTAGGAGGTAAAGTTGCACAGTAATAGATCTTATATGTTCTTTTTCAATTTCCATCCCAAGGGTGAGGGTATTCAAGGTTTCTACAAACAAGGTTTTTCCATGTTCAATAGCTCTATGATATACGTGCGGGGTCCAACAGTAGTACTCGGCCTAACATTTCATAGCACCAACTAAGGAGGCTAGACCGTGCCCTTAGTTGTACTACCTGACTACCCAAGTGATCTGGATTTATGAGTGGAATAAAATGAAACACGGATCTATAACATTAACACATATATATAGAGAACAATAACAAAGATACAATGAAACTTAACTTCTATTCAATAAAGAAATCTATCGAAACTGTAAAATGCATAATGAAACAATATTGCTCTAATGGTGGTAACTAATCTATGAGAAGAGATGTGGTGGTGACATGCATTGGTCAGAGTGCATTACAATGAGTCCTTTAGGCTGTTTTAGCATCCATAAGTAATCAGAAAACCCTATACATCCAAAAACCTAACCCTAGGAGATGAATTGCTAAAATTCATGTGGGCCCTGATGGGTAAGTTGGTACATCAACTTCCCAAGGTTGTAACTTTTGCATACGATCTTCATTTTAGGCACTTGATACCTCGTCACAAAGTTATCCATCTGGATCAATCCTCCCTCCTTAGGAAGAAATTTTCTCCATTATATTGATTTCCTCCATCAAATGGGGAAATTTTTGTTGAATTTGGCCTCGGGTGAGCCACTTTCATTGGTGCAGGAGTTGCCCCACTTTGACAACCAGATAAGCTAAACCTTCTATTGAAAATTTCTCTTGACCTATGTGTCCATGATTTGATCAGTGGCAGCATGGTCCATGCAGTTACAGTTGATCTATGTCAATGTCAATTCTTCTACTATCTATGAGGTTTCGAATAAGGGTGGAAAGTAGGGTTGAAGGAGGTCCACATTAAACACTGGGTGCAAAGCAATGAAGGGGGAATGTTGAGCTCAAAAGAATTGACACCCACAGCCTTGGTGATGGTTTAAATTCCATAGTGGAGTGGAAAAAGATTTTGATGGATTCCTATAAGGAGTTCTTTCTGCAAGTGAAACCAAACTTTGCCTCCCACCTAAAACTTGTGTGGCAGTCGGTGTTGATCATGGAACTGCTTGTACTTGCCATTGGACTTCTGTAGAATATCCTGAACCTGTTGGAGGATTTGATGGACTTGTTCAATGAATCAAGTGGTTTTATTGGCTGCAATTTGAGCATGGGACGATTCTTCTTGTGTGGATGCAAGGGGTAGTGCAACATCCATGGGACCCAATGGTTGAAATCTGATCCCCACCTAAATGGGGTTGTGGTCAATTGAATTGTGTATGGATATATTCATTGATGCTTAGAATTGTACATGTGAAAAATATGCACGATCATCCTATTGACAACCTCAGTTTTTCCATAATTTTGGGGGTGTAAGGTAGGGAAGACTCTCATCACATATTCATGGATGCTTAGAATTGTACATGTGAAAAATATGCATGATCATCCTATTGACAACCTCAGTTTGGCCATACGTTTGGGGGTGGATGTTGATACTGAGAGGGGGGTTAATCAGTATCAAGTACAATTTAAAACCATTTCAATTTATACTTAAACCATTCAACTATATTCAATGAGCAATGAACAATAGTATAAGAGTTACACCAATACACCACAATACACCATGCACAATATATGAGAAATAATCAATAGTTATTGTTCAAGGGACGTAATGACTTCCAAAGGTAGCTACAGATTCCAAATGTAAAGGGAGGGATAAACCTCCAAGAGGAAGATACAATCCTCCAATATAAAGAGAGATTTAAACTCTCTATCCTTTNTCCCCTTCCTTCCACCCAAGAATATATGAGAGATAATAAAACTTTACATTAAATCATCACCATCAACCAATCATCACATAGAACCTAATAATTCTTCCTAAGACTTCTTCAATTTCTACAATTCTTCAATTCTTGGAGTACTCTGATCCTATATATAATATTACTCAATGTATTCTCTGAAACTCCTCCAAGTTTCACTCCTTGAACCCTCCCCAAAAAGAAGTTATAGAAAGAATGGTAGACTTTATTCAATTCTGGTCTATTCAGGAGACCTAAATTGTACAGGATGCCCCACACTCAATATTTAACATCTGATTCTGAAACTTGCACAAAATAAACTACATTTCATACTCTTTCCAATGAAATTTTTCCCACATCATTTGGATTCTTGATGAATAAGTTATGACTATTTTACCCAGAACACCTGTTTATTGACTAGCTTCAGGATTGGTCACAAACCCTATCTTCCACAGAGTGTATCTCCATAATTATAGTGAATCAAGAGCTGAAATTTTTACTAGAGGTACCTTGATAGGTCTTATCAATACCATAGAGATTTCACCATCTAAATCATTCTAGAAAAATAGTTATAGAAAAAATGGTAAGATTACCTGAAAATAACATACCTTAGAACACATCACCAAAAGACTTCATCCTCCCTTGAAATCCGACCTTCTTTACTTCTTATTTCCTCTTAAATTTGACTTGTATCAAATTAATGTATAATGATGTTTATTTATACCATTTATGTCACTTCCTTTTAACATTAGGGCCGACCTAACACTTTCTTATTTTTTAATTCTTTTCTTTAATTATCTTCAGGGCCTACATGTACTTCCTTCTTCAATTCCCTTTGTCATCTTCAAAAATTCATTTATCCTCAACCATGAGGATCCATGTGACGTGCCACATACCACCGAAAACAACATGATGTATACTATCCATCCATGGGTGTTGTATCTGCATGTGCATTTTCCTTCATGTCCAAATACCTTCATCAATATTGCGGTCCAAAACCCATGACTAGGGTTGACATCAATGACAACAACCAATCTTCCAACAGTGGAAGGTTGTGGATTTGGTGAGCTTGGTGTCCAGTCGTGACCAGAGGCTCAACTAGAATGTGTTGAGGAACTAGTTGTCCAGATCTGAGATGATGGTTTGTGGTATCCCAAAATGTACCCACACTTGTTCAAAGAAGAGCCTGGTAGTGGCCTCTGTTGTGATGCTCTTCTTGTAGGAAACCATAATCACCATCTTGGAAAATCAATCAACAACCATGAAAACACAATCATTTCCCTTCTTGGTTGAAGGAAGGCCGACATGTAGTCCATCGAGATGGATTCCTAGGGCCTGTCGAGAGTAGAAAGAGGGGTGTACATGCCTTGTTTCTTAATGGTCAATTTGGAAATGGTGCAGGCTGTGCAAGACCTTATATACTTGTTGACATCATGTCAAAGTTTTTACCAATAGAAATTTTGTTGCAGCATTTCCACTATCTTTTCTATGTCAAAGTGCCCTACCACCCGACTGTAATGATCTTCCAAAATCATCTTCCCTCGCTTGCTTGATGGGATGCAAAGATGGCCCAGATGGCACAACAACCTATCCTGGAGATGGAAATCAAGAAAAACTATGTTTATTCCCAACATATGGTAGGTAGTGGTGAAGTCAGGAACTCTCTCCTAGATTTGGGTCCATTCATAAGTCTCATGTCCATATGAGTGTATCACATTGGTTAGTTTTGCAACTAGAGGTCGACTAGGGCAGTTATCCACACAGTTGGTTCTCCCTGTCTTATACTTGATGTTGAGATGGAACTGCTACAAGTATATGACCACTTTTGATGGTGGTCATTCTCCAATTTTCCTTATGTCTACATGAACTACAAAGGCTTATGATCAATGTGGATGATTGTCTCCTTCCAGAGAATGTAATTCCTCCACTGGTGGAAGGCTTGTACAATGGATTACATTTCTTTCTTGTAAGTGGGGTACTTACAGATGGTATTTGATAGCATCTCACTATGATAGGCCATGGGATTCCCATGATTAGTGATATTTGCACCTACATCATAGTCTGAAGAATTTTTCTCAATCTCAAAAGTTTGTTGCAGGTTGGGTAATGAGAGCATCGGGGATGAGCAAAGGAAATGCTTAAAATCATCGAAATATTTATGTTGTGACTGGCCCCAAACAAATGTTTCCTTGCCACCTCCCCTGGTCACTTAGATAAGGACCCATGCAATTTGTGAGAATCCAAACACGAAACTAGGATAGAAATTGGCAAGGCCTAAGAAGCTCTAAATCTTAGTGAGTGTGGTCAGGGCTGTCTAGTCACGGATGACCTGGATCTTGGCGGAATCAAAATGCACCCCATGCTCATCAACAATGTAGCCTAGATACTGGACCTTGTTCATTCCAAAGGAAAAATTTTCCAAATTTTCATATAGCTTGTGTTGTCGCGGAGTGTGTAGAACATGTTCAATATGTTGCAAGTGTTCATTCCAACTCTTGTTGAATATGAGGATGTAATCCAAATACACCACCACAAAATAATTGGTGAAAGGCTACAAGATATCATCCATCATCCTCGTGAAATTTATAGGGGAATTTTTCAAGCCAAAGGACATAACAATCCATTCAAAAAGACCTTCTTTGAACTTGAAGTAAATCTTCCATACATCGGTCTACTCTATTAGGACCTGGTGGTAACCGGACTTCATGTCAATATTACTGAATTATTTTTCCCCCTTGAGATGGTCAAGGAGATCATCAATTCAAGGAATTCGGTACCAATTCCTAACTATAAATTTTTTTAGGGCCCGGTAATCAATGCAGAGTCGTCAGGTCCCGTCTTTCTTCTGCACAAGAACGATTGGGCTTCCACAAGGTGATGATATTGTTCAAATGTGACCCGTTTTTATAATCACTTGGATATCATGCTTGATTTTCTCATTTTTTGACAGAGAGTGGTGATAGCCTGGCCCATTGGGTAGTGGTCGTCGGGGATTAGATCGATTGAGTGCTTGACCTAGCAGTGCAGATGTACCCCAGTGGATGAGGAGAAGATGTCTTTGTATTATTCTGTGACCTTATCCACTTTCTTTTGTTGCATGGAGAGACCTATCATAGAGGCCATGGATGTGGTTGCAACCTTCTTCTCACTTTGAGCACGAATCACAAAAAAGACAAACTTCCCAGTCTAAGAGATGACCTCCATGCATTGTTTGGAAAAGATCAAGGAAATGGCAATAGATGGGACTACCTCAGGAATCCTGTACAATTTATTGTCCAAAGTAATAATAACACTATGAGGCATAGACTCATATACAGCATGACGTTTCCATAAATAAGTTTGGCCCAAAAAAAATCACAAACTTCAAGGGGGAGACATCACACAATACCTCATCTTTGAAAGGCTTGATGTTGTAGGCCAGGCGACAATGTTGGTTGATGTGAAGATCGCTCCCTTGGCGAAGCCATCAAATGGTGTACGGTTGTTGGTGTGGTGTTGTCAATAGAGCCAACTGCTTGATGACCTTTGTTGACATGAGGTTCTTTTGGCTACCACTATCAACGATGAAGTGCATTGGAATACCCTTCACCCACATCTGTGAATGAAAGAGGCACTCAACTTCCTTTGGCTCATCAGGTTCACCAGGCTAGTCCTTAATGGTAGCAACGGTGGCACTGGGTTCAGCATAAATGATATTTCTCCCTTTTAATGGTTCTAAATCGAAATTGGAGCCCACATATGATTCAGAGGCTTTCACCTCGGCCACTAATGACTGCTTTGAGTGGCATTCAGCAGTGTTATGTCAAGGGCCCTTATGGAACTCGCACCACTTCCCACTATTTTTCTTTGTTTTCCCATTTTACTTTTTTGTTTATGGTTTAGACTAGTTTTCCTGAGGTTTTCCATCCTTTCTCCCTATGTTTTGTAAGTTGGGGCCTCCTTTTCCCTGCTTTTGTTGTGAGGGGTTCGTAATCTGAAACTGTCACGTCTTTTGTTTAATCTTCTGCATGATTTTGATAGCATATCAATAGGCGTGCCCAAGGATGAGATGTCTAGAAACTCCATTTATGTCGAGATGTATCTATGGATACCACCATGATACTTTAGCACCAAATCTCATTCATAATATTTGATACCTAGCTTGGTGCACAAGGTATGGAAGACATTGGTGAACTTTGGCACTGTTTGGTCCCTTTCATGTCGTAGTGTGGTCCATCTTGTATATAAGTCATCATAACTTCCAACAGGGTAGTATTGTTCCTTAATAGCATCGCTAAAATAACCCCAAGTGGGTGTGACTACAAATAATGTATATCCCTCTATTTCCTATTGCTCACAGAAAGCCTCCTGCCAATATTTGACATGGGGGGTGACCTTAAGGAGTGCAAATGTAATCGTTTCTCTATCGAAAAATTTATGGAAAGAAAAATACCCTTCAAGAAGGTTTACCCATTTGTATACAACATATTCATATATTTGACCTTCAAATATAGGAATATCAAAATTGATTTGTACCTTGAAGAGGGCGGTGCCTTCGCTCAATGAAGATGTGTCACCTGTTGGAAGTCGTCAAAGGATTTGCACAAAATTATCCATCATCTCATTCCTTTGTTGCGAGAGGGATTCCTCGAGAAATAGCTTAAAAATATCTCCTACCCCATTGTCTCTCTTGTCTTCCCCCATGGGTGACCGTCGAGCTCAGTAAGGCCAATATTTAAAAGGCTCAACTGGTTCGAGTCCCAACTGCTTATACCCTGACCTCGTTGGGGACATGCACAGAGAAACAAATGAAGAGAAAATTGCTTTGATACCATTGATCCAGATTTATAAGCAGAACGACATGAAACAAATATATATAACATTAAAAAATATATACAGAGAACAATAACAGAGATACAGTGAAACTTAACTTCTATTCAATAAAGAAATATGTTGAAACTGTAAAATGTAGAAAGAAACAATCTTTCTTGAATGGTGGTAGCTAATCTCTGAGAATACATGTGGCAGTTACACGCATTCATCTGAGAACATTACAATGAGGCGCATGAGTCTTTTTAGCATCCAAAAGTAATCAGAAAACCCTAGAAATCCAATAACCTAACCTTAGGAGATGAAGCACCAAAATACATGTGGGCCCCGATGGGATAAGTTGGTACATCAATTTCCTAGGGTCGTAACTTTTCCATACGATCTCCATTTTAGGTGTTCAATACCTCATCAGAAGGGTATATCTAAGAAGTATAACTTCTGTTGAGAGTTGCAAAATATTTTTGGCAACCCTTTGCCCCCCAAAATTCCAAAAAACGTCATTTAGGGCCTCAAAATGGCCCAAGAATTTTGGGATTCAAAAAACTATAAAAAAACTGCCAAAATGGAAAACTATGTGTGAGCCAGTTGGAAGAGGTTGGTGGCCACCGATATCCACCTCGATCACTAAGTACTAGAGATTATATTCACAAGTGTTGTTCTCGACAGCACTATAGTGTCAGGCGAAATATATGTCGTTATAATAACGTTGTAGTACTTGCCCAACTATTTAATTGTCAATCCGAGGTACGTAAACTGACGAAGCATGTGCACTGTTTGTGCAGGACTGAAGTAGAACTAATATAATCTAATCTATGTTGCTGAAATCAAACTAATCTAAGAAAGCATTGAAACACTAACTAGAAAAGCATGAAATTGCATAAGGAAAATACAACATGTGAAGAGTTAACAACAATGACATATGTGAGCTCACACAATATATCAATCTCAAATTATATTACAATAGTCAAATGACAAAACATGAAAGAATAACAAAGCTAAAAATCCCCTTCTCCTAATTACAAGACTATCTCCAAAAACTCAAGATTACATCCTAATTCCCCCTCATGAAGAGAGATCACTCTCTTTTATACATGAGAACCTTGAAGATAAGATAACCATCTCATTATTACAGATCCACTATTCTCTCAACCACTCTCAACTACTTTCCCATTATTACAAGATATGATCCCTTCAAATCCTCACACATATCTCTCATATATCTTAGATAAGATATTCTAACCAAATCTCTATGATCTTCTCCTTGAAAAGAGGCTTGAATAATTATCTCCTTAGGAATGATGGAAGAGATATTCGAGAAGTCTCTTTGAATTAATCATCCACATATTCCTACACATTACAAAGCTCACACATAATTGAGATATATATGAAAACATGTATATTTTCTAATATTTAATCATAAATTCACTTTTAATACTAAAATGAATAAAATGGAAAATAATGATGTGAAACCCAAATGTATTTATGAAAATGATATGATGAAAGTTTACTAGGGCGATGAAATGTAAGGAATAGTGAAGGGAAAGGTGGATGAAAATATGACATTTCTGAGTCCCAACATATAGCAGTCAAGCAGTCAATCGATTTATGTACGAAGGGCTTCAGGATATCTAGGTTGATCCATATACTGGTGTTGCATGATGTGCTACCAGTCTAAGGGGTACCAACATGGGTTAAAAGGGTGGCCAAAAATGTGCACTTAAGTACCACTTGTATTTATTTCATGTATGCTTCCTCGACCATGGATTTATGCTTTGAACGACAGATCTTTGTAGCTTTAAGATGTTGGAATATGTCTCTACTCTAAAAAATATAACCCACAATATTTTTCCAAAGAAAGTGCTCTGATACCACTTGTAAGGTACCAGATATATTATAATAGTTGAAAACATAAATATTGCAGAGAATAACAGTTGAATAGCACAATAGATTAAACCACAACACCAAAATAATACCTTTATTGATAGGAAATAATTTTCACTTTCCTCTTCAACGGGGCAACCTCCAGAAGAGCAGTGCTCTATTACAATAATTATCAATAAAAAAAAATTCATTCCCTCTACTCCTATTTATACTAAATATATATATCAAAAGAACAATCTAGAGGGAGATCTTCTAGAAGCAGAAGCTTCTATTTGGTCTTCTTAGATTTGAATTATTCTTCCTTATTACTAGGCCTTATTAATATTGTCCTTTATTACATGGAAAATATATTATTCTACCTATGTTAGGGGTTAGGGAGGTTAGGTCCCTAACACATCTAGTCGGACCAGTTGGAAACTAATTTGATGCCAAGTAACTACCAAGGTCAGGCTACAATTTTGGCTTACCTAGGCTAGTTAAACCGGGCATGAATCCTGAGACAAGTACATGGAATTTTGTGTAGGGTACAGTATGGTGCATTGGAAAGCATCCCAAGAGGTGCCTAGTTATGGTAATGCATTATTTTGTGTGCCATTGAGCCCTTTGTCCAAACATAGTCATGTTTATACTCATTCTTCTCATTTTTTTGAGAGGATCATGATGCTGTTGTATGTTTTGTGCTAAGATGTTGTCTATGAAAGTCTTAGTTCATATTGTGCTAAGAGGTTAGGTCCCTAACACATATAGTTAGACCAGTTGGAAACTAATTTGATGCCAAGTAACTACCAAGGTCAGGCTACAATTTTGTCTTACCTAGGCTAGTTAAACCGAGCATGAATCCTGAGACAAGTACATGGAATTTTGTGTAGGGTACAGTATGGTGCATTGGAAAGCGTCCCAAGAGGTGCCTAGTTATGGTAATGCATTCTTTTGTGTGCCATTGAGCCCTTTGTCCAAACATAGTCATGTTTATACTCATTCTTCTCATTTTTTCGAGAGGATCATGATGTTGATGTATGTTTTGTGCTAAGATGTTGTCTATGAAAGTCTTAGTTCATATTGTCTTGCATGATAATTTTAGTGCATTGTTTTACGTGAAGAAGAGGGTCATTTTGAACTTGTTCAGAACATAGTCAAGTTTAAACTCATTTTTCTCAGAATTTCAAGAGGAATTCAATGGTAACCTATGTTTCTGAGGTTGAGTGATAGAATTCAAGAGTGACTTCAAAATTGGCTTTATAAGTCCATTTCATTTTAATTTTTGACATTTGAGATTTATGAAGAGCGATCTCACTATTGAAAAGGGACCCTGAGATGTATCATAGGAGGGGTGAACTCCATCATCAATTTTTTTCTTCGTAATTCTTTTATTTTATGGTGTGTTATCTCTCATTATTCTACAAGTTATTCATCATTTTATGAAGTTTTGGATAAGTAAGAATATTCACATGTGTTATGGAAATCTATCAAAAGATCATCAAAAATCATTCTGAATTAGGTTAGATGTTGAAGTGTGTTTAAATATTGTTTTGACATCTAAGGATTTTTGGATCACAAATCTTCAACAATGTTGTAGTTTTGGGTAGCACAAGCACTTAGATTAAAATTTGATTTTTGAATTATGTTCTTAGGCAGGGGAAACACTGAGAGATAAATATGCTTCTTTATTTGAAGAGTGTCAGAAGGTGGAGGAGTAGTGGAGGTGGAGGGCTTGTCAGTAGCACCTCCATCGGCAGTGTTTTATGGAAGGTTTTTGTATGTCTTAGATCTAGTTTTTAGACTAACCATCTTGTCACACATAAAGAGATGGGTGCTTGTGGAAGCATCTTCTTTTGGAGGATGACCCGCATTGCCCCCTTATGGAGGGGTGGGATTTTTGGCAACCATTTTTTGTTGTTGAGGTGGGAAAGGGGTCAGTCAACACTATGGGTTGGGAGGTTCCCTTTAAAAATTTTGTGACTTCCTCATGATGGGGAAAATCTTTTGTGTAATGGTCATCTCCACAAATCAGGCAGGGAAACTTCACCTTCCTTTTCAGCTTGGTTTTAGCAATTGTTTGAGGTTTTTATTCATTCCTATGGGTTACTGGGACGAAGTGAATTGAACCCCATTCACCTCAAATGATTTTGTAGGAGAGAGAGAAGATTTGGTGTTGGTAACAGTCTGTGATGAGGCTGGAGTGGAGGCTAGATGGCCTTGTTTCCTAGTTGATTGGGTTGCAGACTGCACTTTTATGGAACCTACTATGCCATCGACATGGGATTCTAGGGATGGTCTTGAAGGATCATTTGATAGACAGGGAGAATTAGGAATTAGATCATAAAGTGTGTCAGACTAGGAATACATCGGGTCCAAATATTGAGCATAGTTGATCACCTACTCTTCAGTGAAAACACCTCCAATGGAAACATCTCTAGAAATGGGTGGTAAGAGTGACTTAGTGAACCAAACTGCCAGGATTTGGTCTGGAATTGTAGCTTTAATCAACCATCATTGTCTCCTCCATTCATGAATGTGATTAGATATATGAGTAGAGGTGGATTTCGTAGGCGAGGTTAGAAGCTCGGTATCGATCTCATATCAGATTGGCAATTGGAAATGGGTCAAAATTGTCCATAGAGAGGGAGTTAAGGTTTCCATTAACTCCCGACAGCTTGATATACCATTTTTATATCTAACCCATGAGAGTTATCTAAAACATTCTTAAGCGAATGGAATCATCCATTAAGGAGTTGAAAGAACACCAAAGATGGAAGGTCATTACGTGATTGTCAAGATATTCTCCAGGCTTCCCATTGAACTTCAGGATAACATAAGGTAGTTTGGAAAGACTCGATGGCCAAAATGGGGCATGTTGTATGGGATCGTTGGTCAAACATGAAAAATTAAGTAGATATAATGTAGCCAAAAATGGAAGTTGTCGGTTGGCTTGCGGATATATGGTAGTATTGATGTAGCATGGGGATACCAGTAGGACCATATACTAGTTTTGATGGCATGGTAAACCTAATGGTCCTCCCATATATGTTAAGTACCTGAATAGATCTACAAATAGAATCACCACAATATCTAAATACACAATAGATCCAAAGGACAATATAGAAGAAATCTCTTTTATTACTATCAAACCCTTATGGTAGCGAAACACCATACAGTGGATCCTACTATGGAAGGGATCCTCTCATGTTCACTTATCTCTTCGAGGAGGCTTCCTCCTAATGAGATTCAGCTCCAAATACAATATTTTTCTTCATGTCCCATTACATTGCTTGAACCCCTTTATATAGTGCTACCATCACCTAAGAACATTCTAGAGGAGGAATCTTCTAGAAGTATAACCTTCTAAGAAGTCCTCTTACATTTATTATATCTAACTACCATAATGGGCCTTATTTAATAATATAGTGGACCTATTCCACCTTACATTGAATGGCCTCCACTATTATCACTATGGGCCCTCTGGGCCCCCCCACTACCTCTCTAGCTACCTTACACTCCATCCCCATTATGAAAGTGTTGTCCTCAATGCTTGATGTACAACCATATACGAGGGTCTCATGGATAAGTGTGGACCAAAGTGATAAAGTAGACTAGAGAACCAGGGTACCATTGAGAAATGGAAGCCACCATGTTGAAGTATTCCAACCGCCATTGTAAACTAGGGTCCCATGTCCAATTTCTCATGTGAACCCCCCATGGAAGATATCAGCACCTAATAACCAACTGAAAATGATGCTCCCAATACTGACACCTATCATGTGGATCCAAATAAGAATTTTCATCCACATAGTGGGAGAGAATCAAAGATGAACTTGGAAGGAACAATACCATTGTATAATATGCAGGTTGGACACGGGTAAATAGCTCCTGATGTGGGACAATGATGTTCTCTACAGAAGGTGAATTAGAGTCATCAAATAAAATATGAAGTGGTTGTCATCCCAGAAATGACAACTATCCATATAACAATCATCGCAATCGGCCTCAAGATCATACCAAGGATATATTTATTGATTATATTCATCTTTCATGCCCACCATAAAAAATATCTCATGCATGTTATCTAATGAATCTTGAATACTATGAAAACTATCATTGAGGTCATATGTGAGGCCATCTACAAAGGCATCCAATTTTTCATTCAATGTGTCATACAATTGGGATTTGAATGCTTCAAGAATTTATTTGAGGGTTTGAGAGAAAATAGCCATATGGTCACACTATGAACTCTTCAGTCCTGCAGTCGTCATGAAAAAACCCAAAAAATAGAACAATAAATTACTGCAGAAAATCGCAGCTTTTTCCAGAAAAACCTTGAAAAACTATTGAATTTAAAATGCTCATAACTTTACTTCCCAAACTTCGTTTCGGTTGATTTGTTTTTTGAAATTGGGTATTTTTCCGAGAGGAATTCAAATACCCATTTTTGTTTTCCAAATTCAGCTAGTGAATCTTCTGACCGGAACCTGAAGTGTGTCACCCTCCTTTTCTTCCCTAGAAAAATTCTGCAAAAAAAGCAAAAATATCTTCCTTTCTTTGGCCAAGGAAAGTGCTTTGATACCACTTGTTAAGTTCCAAATACATGAATACAAAATATCATAACATATCCAAATATATCTTAATACATTCATCACAAATAATGAATACACAATAGATCCACAGACCAATATAGAAGAACAATATGCAAAATCTATTTTATTACTAGAAAACCCTTCAGGTAGGGCAACACCATACAATGGATCCTAATATGGAAGGGATATTCTTTTGTTCACTTGCCTCTTCAAGGGGGAATCCTCCTATGGAGCTACATCTCACAATACAATACTTCTCTTCATGTCCCATTACATTGCTTGAACCCCTTTATATAGTGTTATCATCACCTAGGAACATTCTAGAGGAGGAATCTTCTAGAAGTAGAACTTTCTAAGAAGTCATCTTATATTTATTATATCTAACTACCATAATGGGCCTTATTTAATAATATAGTGTACCTATTCCACCTTACATTGAATGTCCTCCATTACTACCTCTCTAGCTACCTTACAATATATATTGGCTGAGAGGGTTGGGGAGTAGGAAAAATGGGGTTGAGTGGGTAAATTTCCTTACAGAGGAATTCCCATCAGATTAGGTTGACCCCGTGGAGTATTTTCAACTCCTGGATATGGTAGTCTAGTGTAAAGGCCTATAGTAATAGAGGTAGAGGGTCCTGCCAGAATGGATTTCCCCCAGGCTTGTGGTTGGTTTATAGTAAGGGATTGTCCCCAAACTGGATGTTGCCTCCATGTTGAATATTTCATCGCGGATGATGGTTTCCCCCCAGTTGTAATTTCCCCCCAAATGAGAGGTATGGAAGAGATTCTCATTTGAATGGTTGCAGACATAGGTTAAACAATTTGTGTGACTTTCATTGTATTACCAACTTGACTAGGAGGGGGAAGAACCAAGCCACATGTCATAGGGCTCGAGGCAGTAGCATTGTTGGCCACTTGACTACAGAGAGGTAGTATATGATGACCAAGTAAAGTTATTGGTGTAAACATATGTGTAGCTCTAGTGGTGGGAACATAACTCGGTTCAAGTGTGAAAGGATTTGTGCTCACAGGAGGTTGTGATAGGGTAAATTGGGTCAATGATGTTCCCCACAAAGAAGAAGCACCAGTAGTAGTGGTCTGTTCCAAAGGAACTATCGCAGGGTCAACTACAAGAGATGTAGAAAGAGGGGGTGATACCATCAATCTCTCTGAAGAGTCAAGTGGTGTTGTATCCATGCTTAAAGATTGCCTACTAAATGTACTGGGTGGAAAGTGGTAGGAATAAAAAGAAACAAAATATATTGTGGATGGTAATTCAACGAGTGGTGAGTCAAAGGAACGAGTTAAAGGGGAATTTGTAGGAGAGAGAAATTATTTCTCGATGGTTTTGACCGCCCCTTTGTGCTGGTCACTTAAGGGAGCTACACTCTACACTTCATAAGCAATATCTTCATTGATGGTTCCTTCATTGGAAGGGTTGTGTGGAGGATCATTCCATTCAGGATCCAACCCTTGCATTCTATGAGATCTTCAAAGACCTTGGTTGGCCATGATGAAAGTATAAAAGAAATATTGATTCCTAATTCCAATTATGATCATCTAAAGAACACACCAATAAGAAATCTTAAGGCAATCAACCAAGAAAACAGTGGGTGAAGGTATCTTCTGAAGATAGGATGTCAAGCCATCAGCAAAGATATGAGCAACAGTTACAATAATCCTTATGCAACAATCCCCCAAAGTGCAACTAAGAGCCTGCAGAAAAATGCCCTCCCAGTTTTTTGAAGTAGAGATTGAACATTTGTCGCAGGTACCACAAGGAACCTTCCTTGCAAAAGGCATCCCCCTTGCATTCACCTATGTGGAATCCTAGGAGAGGTGACTATGTTTACCAATTCACAATGAATGTCTTAGGGGGTACATTTGACATTCAAGACTAGAAAATGGGCATGGGAATGTCGGACACAAATCTGTGACCCAAAACTAAGAAGAAGTGGTGTCACCCTAAGGATATACCACTCTTCAAAGCATGTGTGGAATCCTAGGAGAGGTTGCTATGTTTACCAATTTACAATGAATGGTTGGGGGGGTACAGTCATCAGTCAAGACTAGAAAATGGGCATGGGAATGTTAGACAAAAATACATGACACAAAACTGAGAAGAAGTGGTGTCACCCAAAGAATCTACCACTCTTCAAAGCCACAAACTTGCAATAGTCCCACTAGGCAAACGAGAGAGGGGAAATCTCAACTGATTGTTTTTCTTGACCTCGTGTTTGACTCCTATGTGAGAGGATATTTCCCGACTAAAGTTCATTGCTAATACTATATTTTTTCTCACTGTAGTATTATATAGTCTCGTTTAGCAACCTTGGATAGTTTACTCATTTCTCCCTAATCCAAAGGCCCTAACCTTATACTATTGTTGGTTTGATATAAAACAAAATATGTCTAATCGATTTTATTAAGAACCTTGGTTAATTTTTAATGTTTGTTTTTTACTCAATAGGGTACACGGAGATGAAACAGAGGGTGTGATGACTCCACTCCAAAACCATGAACAAAGAATGAAATGCAAAGATTTTGTTTCAATAAATTCTATCTAAGGAAGGGAGAGGAGCTTTGTTTCTGTTTAATGAAAATAAATTCCCAATACCATGCAACTTTTGTTGTTCCTTTAACAAAAGGTGTGAATAAAAATGTCAAACTATCAAATGAATATCCTAAAATCCCAAAACAAATGGAAGACAAACTCTTTTAAAACGTGTACCCAAAACTCCACCTATGAAAGTAGAATGCAAAAACTTTGTGTTTCCTTCTTTTCAAATTACATGAAAAACTCAAAATAAAACCTTATTTTTCGTTAACTTTCAATTAGAATGAAAGGGCTCAATGATTCTTGCAAAGGATCTCAAAGATAAAGAAGATGAAGAAAACAAGAACTCAACTATGTTAAAAAGAAGTAAAAGAATCTCATCACAAGGATGCCTTCAACACTTGTTTCTTGCAAACAGAAAACTCAAGCTTTCAATGCTTGCAAAAAAACAATAAAATGGAAATCAAGAGAAATCCCCTTTTGAAACATTTTAAATCCGATCAAAGAAATATCAAACATCAAGGAAAGAGTTGTGATAAGGCCAACGAATTCATGAATCTATGAAGGATCGGTGATTAGCCAAGAAAAAGGGAAGTAAGAACTCAATCAAAGGAGGCCTAAAACAACATACTTCGATTCCTAAATTAACAAAATACATTCCAAAGGAAAACAAGGAAGTTTGAAATGTTTTAGAATCAAAATGATAGAGTTATGAATTCCCAAAGGTAATAGGAATTAGACCGACAGAGACATAGACTTCAACAAAAGAATCAAGTTAACCTAAAGTGGTCTTGTACTCTCGAAAATTGATAGGAGAAGGAAAATTTTAAAAGGAATCATAAAGAATAGCAATCACTCAATTTAAAAGGCAATCAAAATCTTAATGAAGAATAAAAGACTCTATGTACAATCCTAAGCCAAAATACTAACAGAAAAAAGATGTAACACCCTAATTTTAATCCCTTTGAACTAGAATGTATTATGTAATTGTGACTTAGGATAGTGAGTTAGTAAAGTTGAAATGAGGTCGGAGTGCCTAGAAAATGTAATACATCTATATATAGTAATAAAATACATCGTTGGTTGCAAGACAGACAACGATAAAAGATAGGGGACTATGATTCCATAAGAGAGGGGGCTTAAGGGTCTAAGTCTTTTTATTTTATTTTATTTACCCATTTTGGTTTTAATTGAGAAAAGTGGTTACATGAGCTTCTTGGGGGAGGCCATGTGATTCTTGATTTCCAAGTAATTATATAACACTAGTACATATGACCAAATTTGCGACAGTTTTTCATTGATATTGCCACACTTATCCGTCGCAATTTCCACGAAAGCCAAGATTTTTTTTTGTCGTAATAATTTTGTCGCTATATCCACGATCCAGGTGTGTGTGGAAACATCGACGAAATTATCTCTCCACATGTCACCACCTTCAAGATCGGTTGACCCTATGCATCGTTGCAATTACGACGAAATTTCATCGCAATAACAACGAAGAAATGTGGCAATTATGAAGAAACTTCATTGCAATTGAGATGAAAAGTTATGCCAAGCCAATAACTTACAATGCAGTTGTTGAATGTGCGACGAAAGCCCGTCACAACTTGCAACAAAAATCTGTGGTAATATCGACAAGTGCAATATCTCAAAACCAGATTTACGACGCACATGCTGTATATGCGACGAAAATTCATGGCAAATTGCGATGAAATTGTGTCGATATTGCGACGATGACTTTAGGTTTAAAAAAAAAAATTACATGAAATATGGTATTACCATATTACATTGTAATATGGTATACCATATTGTATGGCATATTACAATGTAATATGGTAATGCCATATTACATTGTAATATGGCATTACGATTACATTGTAATATTCTAATATTATAATATATTGTAATATATATATCCCCTACAAATAATCAAGGCACTAATCAACCAAATATTGTAAGCATGTGTTATCATGAAGTTGGATTAGAAGTAAGGATACCAATATGACAATATACACAAAGA
>JASDQU010739136.1:116243-132501 GCA_032191745.1 Picea mariana
AAAACCTGGAACAATCATTGCCAACATTGTGTGCTCTCTCTTGATCGACATCCAAGGAGGAAGGTTATTGTTTATAGCAAAAACAGGCCACACTGAGTACGTAGAACGAAGCTCTCGAAATGGATTGACACCATCAGCTGCCAACAAAAGTCTAACATTACGAGGTTCTTCTTTAAAAATTGGCCACTTTTCTTCGATGTAGTTCAATGAAGAACCATCTGCTGGCATTCGAAGAACATTGTCTCGACTTCTGTTCTTTGCATGGAAATACATAAACTGTGCTATACTTTGGCACCTGAATAACCACTGGAAATGTGGAATTATCAGAATATAACGAAGAACTTTGCAAGACACCTTCTTTGATGCTTAGTTGATTCAATATCTACTTATTTGACATTGTGGGAATTCATTTTCTAATGTATATTGTCCATAATATATGATATGATCATTAGGACATGCATCAATAGCCTGATAGTCCATTCCAATTTCTTTCATAATCACGGATATTTCTCAATTTGTGCATGGCAAAATATTCAACGTCGGTAATATAACATCACCTAACAATCTACAAAATTCTAAACAATAAGTCAATGTAAACAATATTCATCATCAATATATCATCCAATATACTAATTTACAAATCAGAAAACAATAGCAATATAGGAAAAAATTGAACCTTTTAAGTATTTGTGAACATGAAGGTATAAATAATTAAAAAATTAAATACTTTAGTATCTGTGTGAGACATGTGTTTGATAAACCATTCAAAACCTTCAGGTTCACCAACAAAAATATAGCAGATAAAATATTTGTTGTTGAGCCTTCATAAAGAGGTTGACATGACTTCTTAAGTAGAGGATCAACATCATGACTATCATCCTGGTTGTCCTCATCCATTGGAGAAAATGTGTCTTGGATCAATCTATGTATCTCATCTTTCTGATTTGAATCACTAACGTTATCTCCATCCATATCATCATTAATGACTTGATCAGAAACTTCAATATTATGATCTCGAAGTTCATCTCCATGTAAAGTAGTATTTCTGCTAGCACTTGCTAAATAACTCTCTGGAGGTCGACACTTTGGGGGCATCGTCTATATATTTAAAAACAACATAGAAAAGTTAGTGTGTATAGAAAATATAAAAATCTCGTTAAGAAATATAATTACTAAAATTCATGGCATACTGATTATTACAGAGAATACATTAAATATCGAATCCTCTTACCAAGGTACGATATTCATAACCCCCTTCGGCGTGCCCCTTCTCCCTACAATGTTTTTGGGTTGTTGTTATTAAAAGTCTTCTATTTTGCAAGCCTATGTAATCATAGAAAGGGCAATAACATTTTCCATCACCCCTTGCCTCTAATGCCGCTCTTAACCAAGCAAGTTTCATGTCATTTTTGTTCATTGTGACAAATCCTTGTCCTGACAAGTAATTGTCTTACCTACACAATACCAAACATTAAGTTGTCATTTTTTTATATTTTGGATACTCCTTTCGATTATGATATGTTTATTTGCAGTGACCTACATCTTTATAATAAGGTCAACATCTTTATAATAAGGTGATCATATGTTTAGAGGATCAACAACATGACGACATAGATAACATCTTTATAATAAGGTCATATGTGTACAAATGTTTTCTTTATATAATAATGACATATATACCTAACATAAGTTTAGGGTTAGTGTTTATGTATCTTATTAGTCCCTGCTTCAATCAAGATTTGTTGGTGTTTTTTTGTCAGGTCTTAAAAATTAAAAGACAGAAGAAAATGACAATCAATTACTATCATTTCACCGATCAGGGTTGAGTTTCAAGAGCACTTCCATATCTTTATCAATGAAAAGAGAGAGAGATTATAGCTAGAATTGAAGGGAAAAGGGTATGTGGATTCCATAAACCTAGAATATTTTGGAATCCACATACCCTTTTCCATAGAATATACTAACTAAATCCAAAAACCAAAGACATGAAATATGGTACTACACATATTATAATATATTATCAAGGAAAAAACAAGCTAAATGAAATTTGGACTTTTGAAAAAAAAATTACAAGTTAAATGAGTACATCAATAAAAAATAACATACTAACCTTGCAAGTTCAAAATCCAAGCTATGTAGATCAAGAATTGGATTTGTTCAACCAGTGAGTGAAGGAAAAAAAAACAGATCAAACAAAAGCCAAGACTATTGTCACAACTATAGCAATTGTGTCGCAAAGTCTCTTAAAGTCACGTATATATAGATAAAATAGTCAACTAGCCGTTAACACCAACCAATGAGATAGGAAAAAATTTCGTCGCTATTGCAACGAAAGTTAGTCGCTATAGAAACGAAAATCCCGACTAGATTTAAATAATATTTTCGTCGATATTGCGACGAAATTTCGTGGCAACATCAACAAAAATCTCGCCCTGTTTAAAAAAAATATGAAACTAGTTGAAGCATGGAAAATTTTCGTGGAATAATCTACCCATATGTAGTAGTGTAAACATCCATTGTGGTTTGTTTTGGGGGTTCACTTTTTCTTCTCCATTCACTCTTAAACCTCACTCACTCTTCCATTTTTGGGTGCCTCATTCTTGCTAATTCGTGTGATCTTGGTTTGAGCATGGAAACAAATGGCTGGAAGAGGAGAGCTATTGCTAGATGGATGTAATAAATTATTGATCATTCCAGGAGGGAATGGATGCCTGAGTGCATGAAATTGATGGAAGTTCAAAAAGAACTGTCCACAGCTAAGAATCCATGGAATTTTCGACAGGGAGATTTCCTAACCAATAGCACTCGAGCCCTGGAGAGAAACAAAACCAACCTGAGGGACTGCAGGGCAAAGAAAGGTGTTCATTTCTTTGGGTTGTGTATACTGAAGAGGAAAGAGAGCTAGAAATTAGGATTTGTTGTGTGGTTGGGAAAATTGAGAGCTAGTTAGCCAGTTGTTGTGCGTTTTAGATTTTTCCTAGGACCCGTCCTTGTGGATTCATAGCCCTGGCTAGGGGTGAACTACTGTTGAGAATAAATGAACACTAGTGTCTATGGTTGGGAGGAACGTCCTTGGTCTATAGCCAATTGGTGAATGTTTACCTACAAAGATAAGTGCTCTTTGTGTTTTATGTGTAATGGATATTCCATTATGTATTTAATTATCTCTGAGATGTATTTTTCTGTGCATGTTGGATAGTTATTTGTTGTGCATGGCACACTGTTTATTTCTTTTATGTTGTAGCATGGATCTTAACTAATGCATGTGAGTCTTTTGTGCTTGATTTCAAATTAATTATTATTATAATTTGAAATCATTTTCGAAGTATGTTTTTGAGGTAGTGTGGCCAGCCTGTGGGTGGTTGAGTACAGTACATGTTGGTATCATAGCTTCTGGTTCAAACATCGGACCGGTATGGGCTAGAACGAGTGCAAATTTGAGAAATTCGTTGTGGCAAACTTTGATCTAAGAGAAATTGGGGAAAAATAGAAATATTAGAGAGAAAATCCCCAAATTCCTAGGCAAATTCGAGTTCTAAATAATTTGGATTGTTTGAGAAGTTTAATGGATTCGATTTGTAGAGTTGCAGAGCCGAATTCGGCTTGGAAGTTTAAAAATTTGTACTTTAATGGTTGTTGTAGCATGGGGAAAATTTCATAGGATCGACAGTCAAGATTGTGTTCGATCTTGAGATCAACGGCATAGATTTGTTCTTGAAAAAATTATAATAGTAATTTTTTCAAAGTTTGACAAGTTAGCAGATCGACGATTGAGATTCATTTTGGTGGTTGGGAAAATGAGGTAGATCAACGGTCCAGATTCGTCAAGGAATTTTTCTAAAATTTCTAAGTGTTGAAATTTACCGACAGAAATCTTTGATCACTGACAGACGATTGTCGAGAGTCGGCAAAATTTGGCGAAGTTTTCATTTTTTTCAATAGAAATATCTCATTTTCGACGGTTGATGGTCGGGGATCGGAAAGTTTTGGCGAAGTGTTAAATTTCACCAAGAGGTATCCTTGATCACCGATGGTCGACGAGTCAGGGATCAAGGAGTTTGGAGAAGTGTTGAACTTTGACCATATGACATTGGAGATCGTTGATGGTCGATGGATCGGGGATCGATGACTTTGGGTGAAGTTTCATTCGGCCAAAGGAAATATTTGACCATCGATGGTCGATGGATAAAGGAAGGTGATGAATTTTCATGCCATGTCATCATCCACATGTCATTCAATGTCATCCTGGTTCATTCCTTAGGATGATTTTCCATGCCAGGTCATCATCCATGTGTCATGTCATGTCAGCATAATTTCCACTTCAGTGAAGGGACGGTCGATCGTCAATGGTCAGGGTTCCGTGAGATTTCTAAAAAATCTTGGTTTTTTGAGGAAAATGACTGATGGTCGATGGTCCATGATAGATCATTGGAAAGATTCATGGGTGGCTTTTGGTTTGTAGAGAAAAATGGTCGATGGTCATGTTGGCCCTTGAACAAGTTTTGAGGGATCTGGTCAAGTTTGACCTATTTTGGGACTTCGACAGCCTGTCGAAGACGGAGCGCAAGACGAAGCAGAGATCATGGGATCTCGACCCCTTTTTGAGTCTTTTTGGGGATTTGGGAATATGTAACGGGAATGGGATGTTGTCCCATGGGTTTACCCATATTTAGGTCTATTTTGTATGTATAAATAGAAGGCTAGGCAATGTAAGAAGTAGTTGAATAGTGCGCAAGTTTTTTGCAAGTTGGCTAAGTGCTAAGAGTGGGATCTGTGTGATCAAGATTTGTAAGGCTTCATGCATACTATATGAGACTTGTAGAGCTAAGTGCAAGTCATTGTAAGAGGTTGTGAAGTGCTTTGTGCTATAATGCAAGGAAGGAGGATCTAGCGAGGTGCACAGATCTCCTGTCCTAGGCAAAGTAGGGTTTTGAGGCTCTGTTCTTGTAACTGATTGACTGAAGACAATAAAGAAGAAGAATTGGTGTACGTAGCCCCGGGGTGGGGGTGAACCATGTAAACATGGTGTTGTTCAGCTTTGTGCTTGTCTTGATGTGGTTATAACTTCTCTTGCTAAGTGCTTTGATAGAAGATAGATAAATATTCTTATGCTTTGTGCTAATGATGTGTAAGAATGTTAGACCTGACCTATATGAAAGTGCTTAGTGCTCGATCTGCTAGATATAAATTGCTTGTGTATGATAGAGTACTTAAATACATCATATCTAAGTGAATGATGTGATGCTTTGTTCTATCTGTGTAGTAGTTATTGGTTGAATATTGATGAATTGTTGATGTTAAGTGCTCTGTTAAGTATTATAATCACATATATGTTTCCCAGCTAAGGTTGCAGACACTTGAGTCTTGCAACCACCCTTGCCTCTACCTCGGGTGAGACTTCATCTGATTCGCAGGTGTTGTCGAAAGGACCAGTAGTTAGGGTTTGTTGGTTCATTGTTGTAGTGTTGAACCTTGGGTATGCCCCTGTGCCAACAAATGGTTCTGTTGTCGGGACCTAAAACTGTGATTACAGGAACTGAAGAGAAGTTATGTGCATAGATATACTACTGAAGTGCACAGTATCAAACCTGAAACTGTGATTGTTGGGAACTAAAGAGAAGTTATGTGTGTAGATCTACTGCTAAAGTGCGTAGTATCGAACCTGAAACTATGATTTATGGGAATTGAGAAAGAAGAATCTTTGTACAAAGATTCGGCCTGAGATTGTGAAAGCTCTATGCATAGATTTGTTTCCCTATTGCACAACATTCTACTTGACCTGAGGATCTTTGTGCCAAGAAAAGAGGTCAGATCTGAAGAAAAGAGGTAATATATGTAAGCTCTGTGCCCTGATAAAGGTAAGAATAGTGAAAAGTTCTAGATCTAGAATCTTTGTGCTTTGAAAAAGTAAGATAATTGGAAATTTTTATTTCAAAAGTATGAATCTAGGTGTGTTTGATAGATTCTGTCCTAGCTTGAAAACTAGGGCACTAATAGATGAAATAAATTTTGATATGAGTAGATCTGATAAGAATAGTGAAATATATATTATACCTATGCATAGATAGAATGTTTGGACTAACAAATGGATGCAGGATCCTAGAAAGAATTTTTTGCAGGTTAGCTCCTATGAGCCTTGCGCACAGTACAGGAAAGGTTGGGGATTAGTTAAATGAAAGAGACGATTAACCCTCTATTACAGTTGCAAAAGATCGAAACATCTTTCTAAGGAATGCCCTAGGAAAATACCTAGTTGTCTTTGTTGTAAAGCTATGGACCATGAAGTGTTGGATTTCCCTAGAATGATTGCTAAGCTGGAAGGAATGAATCTGAATCAAGAAAACCCTAAGGCAGCTCTAGAAATAGCAGAACCCCAGAAAGAATCAGAGAATTTTTTTCTACAAATAAAAGAAACCCTGAATGACCACTGACATGTCAGATTATCAAAGATCTTCAAGGAAAAAGAATGCATTGAAGCAAGAATATGAGACATTGACATTGACTGTGTTCTAGATATAGAAACACAGGTGAATATCATGACAAAGAGAACTTGGGAAGCTATAGGGAAGCATGCTATGATCCCTTCATTAGGAGGAATAGGGTTATTCATAGGAAAGCCGATAAACCTATGTGGAAGGCTCACTCAGATACCTATGATTGTTAATGTAACTTCGACAAAAGAAGATTTTGAGATTATTAAATTTACTGAGAACGATGCCCCATTTACCATGTTACTAGAAAAACCTTGGATTGACAGAGATCAAGCCAAATGAAAGGAAGAAGAAGAAGGTTTGGAACAGAAGAAACAAGAGTTAAAATATTTCATGACTAGAAGGATCGCACACTTGATTGAAGAACAGAAGAACAAATCGAAGCTATTTAACACTAGAGACCCAGATGTCAAAGTTGCAAGAACACTAGAGGATCCACAGAATATTGAAGTACCTATCCCAGACAAAGAAGAAGCATTATCCTGGAACCCTAGGGAATAATCTCAACAGCGCGAAGTGACTATGTCTAAAGAAGACAAAAATCATAATGGAAAAAGGAATATCGAGACGAAGCTCACTGGGAAGAAGGATAGAAAGTTAATTAAGAAGAGAGCCAATATCGATAAGTTTCAAAAGGCTCCAGAGGGAACCTCACAAAAGGAAAATTTGCAAAATTGGAGCTTCATTGGGATATCAGAACATCGACACATGGTACTTCGCCATGAAGAAGCAATATAGCCATTGGGGACATTATAACCATTCGAGCGATGCTCCAAACAAGTAGAAAGGCATTTATGGTTCACCACCAGACCATTGGACCATGCCATAATAGATCAAAAAGAGTTAATGGAGGCCTCATACCCATTGCAAGTGACCCGTTGTCGAGTTACCTATTTATCCCGTCGCGCCAGGTAACGAGAACACTTTTTCAAACTGAGAATTTGAGCCCGCGGACTAAGTTGTTTTCGCATAGTAATCATCATACTATGTCCGTCTATTCTATTTAGAACATTTTAGCCCCACATAAGTATCTGAATAAAACAAAAGGGAAAAACCCAAAGGTAATTTCCAAATTCCCCAAGCATGGACCCATAACCTCGCACAGTCCACCCTACTCAACATCATGAAAATTCCCCACTTCAGAAGACACCAAGAGGTGAATGCATGTGTCAATCTGTTGTTGTATTGTTACCATGGTGGATATTTGTGGCTAAACCATCATATCATAGTTGATCTGACCTTGATCAATCGGATCACGGGTTTGAGTATGAAAGGACCCGACCCACAGGATTTCTATCCTGGAAAATCCATGGACCGCGCTCTCGCACAAAGGATCAAAGACACTTATGGTGATGTCAAGAAGGGTGCATGAGGCTACAAGGTAGCCTCTATTCAGAATGGCACAGTGTGCCTCACCTGTAAGATGATTGCAGGGAAGTTAGTACTCATGAACTAAACCACCCAGGTGACTGGTTTTGTTGTCGACCTTGCAGGGAAGTGTGCAGAGGGCCTACAAATGAATTGGGAAAAGTACCTAGTGAACCAGTTGGAACTTGATTGTAGACAAGTGTAAGATCAAGGATACGATTTTTATTTCAGCTGGCTATTGATCCTGATCACTTTCATCGCTTGGGAGATGCCAGAAGGTGCGACCTTCCTAGACATCGATCCATTTGAACCATTGGCTATGAAGTTCAGTACATTGTGGTACTCAAGTGACATGAATAAGAAATGGTAGTCAAATTATGTGTTCCATACATACTACAATCAGTTGAAGATAGCCATTTAGTCTGAGCCTCGCATGACATCGAACACTTTACACCAATTCAAGCCTCTGATGAAGTTTAGCGCGGATCGGCATTTCATTTATACCACAGTGCAAGCCGACGAGCAGAAGCAATAGCTTCAGTCCTACTATAAACTGACAGAGGAGGATTTAGAGGAGATTACTAGGGAATGGTTCATTGACCTCCCCATTCTAGTAGACCCTGTGAAGATATCCGACATCGACAGCCCAGAAACTGCGTAGGATACACCCGGACCAAGAAAAACAAAGAAAATTGACAAAGTACAATATTTAAGCAGTGCCTCAGTGAAGACTGCTTCCATGTCACCAGAGCAAGGAGGTGATGGCGAAGAGATTGATGGAACAAAAGATGAACAGAGGAAAGGCGAAGTAACACCACCCATACATGAGGAGGACCCCTCAAAGAAAAGGAAGGTTTCCCCCTCGAAACCTTCCTCCCAGAAGAGATCAAAATCCCCTATAACTAAGATGAAGACCATCCTCACCTTTGATGATTTCAATTTCATCATAGCATCCCTGAATGATGCTTCACAGGAGATAGCAGAGAAGCAAGAAGATAAGTTGGAGGAGATGTACAATAGAATTGAGGTCGATCTACAAGGGGTGCAACAATCACTACATTCCGGCCACGCAATCTCCATTGTGCATCTACCACTGGGAACACCGAAACCGTAAGATGAGCCAGCCCAACTCCACCGGCTCATTGATACAGTCGAAGCTCACCTTCGACAAGCACAAGAGGAAACAACGCAAGCCACCCAGGCTTTGGTACAAGTACAGGGAGTACTTGTAGAACAACGTCGAGCAGCCGAAGAGGAAAAGAGTGTTCTCCAAGCGAAGTTCAATGAAGAAAAGGCACAACTGCAGCAAGGCAAGGAACAGTTTCTTGTTGAGAAACTCAAAGTGAAGGAAGAGGTCAACAAAACACTGTGCTTTGTGATTGTCTTAGAAGTAAAGGTAGAGGATCAAGTCATGAAGAAAGTAGCGCAACTTGAAGAAGTGATCTAGCAGCTGCAACAATGCATTGTAGACCTAGAACTATGCACTATACCTGAGACCCCATAGGAGGTAAAGGACCAAAGAGAAGCAATTGTCAGGAGCGTAGTTGAAAGGACAAATGCCCTTACCTTAGAATGTAATAAATTCATTGATCACAGTGCCCAGACATATGAGAAACTCACCGAGAACCCAAAGTTGCAAGCACTAGAGTCACAGCTCCATGAAGCAAAGTAGCATGTAGAAACACTACAAGCATAGCTGAAATCCCTGACAGTTGTGGAGAGAATGAAAAGATCTCAAGAGCAGCAAACCGCCCAACAACAAATCCATACTATCTAGAGCAGAGTTATGGAGATAAATTAGAAACTCCAACTTGTGCAAGATAAGGACTATCAGTTGTTTACATAGGTAGGAGGACAAGGAGAAGAACTGGAGCAGGTTAGCACCACAGCAGAATAGTGCCTGGAAGGACCTATGAATGGTGTAGTCATTCAGGAGTTTGTTGAACAAGAGCTTGTAGCACATCATCAAGTTGAAGAAGTTTGATCCAAGCTCAAAGCGTTCAAAGAAGAACTTCCCACATCAAAGTGACTCGAGACGAGTCACAAGTGAGTGTTGGGGGCCTATTGGCCCTTGCCCAAGTTTTGAGGGATCTGGTCAAGTTTGACCTATTCTGGGACTTCGATAGCCTGTCGAAGACAGAGCGCAAGACGAAGCAGAGATCATGGGATCTAGGCCCCCTTTTGGGTCCTTTTTGGGATTTGGGAATTTGTAACGGGAATGGGATGTCGGCCCATGGGTTTACCCATGTTTAGGCCTATTTTGTATGTATAAATAGAAGGCTAGGCAATGTAAGAAGTATTTGAATAGTGCGCAAGTGTTGTGCAAGTTGGCTAAGTGCTAAGAGTGGGATCTGTGTGATCAAGATTTGTAAGGCTTCATGCATACTGTATGAGACTTGCAAAGCTAAGTGCAAGTCATTTTAAGAGGCTGTGAAGTGCTTTGTGCTATAATGCAAGGAAGGAGGATGTAGCAAGGTGCGCAAATCTCCTGTCCTAGGCGAAGTAGGGTTTTGAGGCTTTGTGCTTGTAACTGATTGACTGAAGACAATAAAGAAGAAGAATTGGTGGACATAGCCCCAGGGTGGGGGTGAACCACGTAAACACTGTGTTGTTCTGCTTTGTGCTTGTCTTGATGTGATTATAACTTCTCTTGCTAAGTGCTTTGATAGAAGATAGATAAATCTTCTTATGCTTTGTGCTAATGATGTGTAAGAATGTTAGATGTGACCTATATGAAGGTGCTTGGTGCTCGATTTTCTAGATATAACATGCATGTTTATGATAGAGTACTTAAATACATCATATCTGAGTGAATGATGCGATGCTCTTTTCTATCTGCGCAATAGTTATTGGTTGAATATTGATGAACTGATGATGTTAAGTGCTCTGTTAAGTATTATAATCACATATCTATGTCCCAACTAAGGTTGCAAACACTTGAGTCTTGCAACCACCCCTTCCTCTACCTCGGGTGAGACTTCATCTGCTTCGCAGGTGTTTCAAAAAGGGTCGGTAGTTAAGGTTTTGTTGGTGTGTTGTTGTAGCATTGAACACTAGGTCTACCCCTATGCCAATAGGTCAATGGTCGATGATCAGGCATCGAGGAAATCGGTGGGAAGGTTTGGTTTGAAAATAAAATAGTTGATCCATGATCGTATATCATCTATAGAGATTATATCAATGATCCAGATTGCTTCTGATTCGAGATCAACGACACAAATTGCACTTAGGCAAAATCGTTCATTTGGAGCCATTTTCATATTTTGGCCATAAATAGAGAAACTTGTGTCATATTTGGATGAAAATTATGGGTTTTATTCGCAAATATGGGATCTACAAAAGTGTTAGAGAGGGCCATTGCCAAATTCGTCTTGGATTTGTCAAAAATTGCAAAATAGTGGTTTTCAAAGATCTAGGTCCAAATCACTAGTAGAGGTCCAAATTAAGTTGAAACTCTTGGAGACAGTATAGGAAGTAGAAACACAAATAACCCATGAATAAACTGAATAAATCCTATGGGGATTGGAATGGGGATGTTGAAATAGGCCAAAACCCACTATTTCAGGCCACTTTTGGGGGATTTTTGAGATTTTCAAAGGAAAAGTGACCCTAGATGACAAAACCAAAAACTTATATTTACTCAAAATTTTATATACTCATGGAGAAAAACAACTTAGGTTTATTGAAAGTTTTCTAGAGATGCACAGATTGTGAGATAGCGAGTTTTCTACAGATGCACAGTCTGGAAAAATGAGTGAAAAAGGACAAAGTTGTATATTCCATATTGTTGTAGTTTTTTATTTGTGTATCATATTTAATATCAGAGAGTTGATATGAATTCCTTATTAATATTATTAACTATGTCCAATATAAAATTTTCTCTAGTTCCTGATATATTTTCTTGCAGTTGACAGAAGTTGGCACTTCAATAAAATTACACCAGTGGAGAAAATGCACAAAAAGGGTGAAAGTGGTATTTTTCAAGAATCCATAACTTCCAACTCAGAAATTGGATTGGGGAAAGAGTATAGTAATTGAAAATATGATTTGGAGGATAATGACCCGAAATTATTATAATTTGGATAACTATTTTGTAGAATTAAAAGTATAACCAGATAATTTCAAGTATAGAATTGAATATTAGATTCATGGAAGAATGATAGAGCTTACAGAAGTTGGATGAGTCAATAAAGGGCTACAAGGAAAGTAACGAAAAGTGGATAAATAACTCGAGAACAGCAGGATAGAAGGATTATTATTTAGATGCTACAGAGTGTGAATAAATTGCAGTTACAACAAAATCAAGAGTCCTCACATAGGACATGAAGCTAGCGGGTGAATAATTCCATTAATGGGCATAGAAAGGAAAAGTAAGTCTCCAAAGAATTGAAGGTAGAGAGGTGTAGATAGTTGCAAGCTTGATGTGAAAGAGAACAAGGATCTTAGGAGATGAGGTGTGAATAATCTCTATGTTCCAAGTACAAGATTTCTTGGGAAGGATTTTATAAGATATGATTTAGCTACATGTCTGAAAGTACTCAAATCAAGAAAGCCACTTTTGATACCAAACTTCACAGTGGAAGCATGATACCAATGCAAATAAATTGAGATAGAATAGTGAAGGTTCTTTCACTTGAAAAATTCAATTGAATGAAAACAGACTTCCATTGGGAATGGTATTAAGTGTGAAAGGTATGGTTTCACAGGGAAATGTTAATGAATTAATCTAATGGAAAACTAGGATTCATAGTATTTGGTTCAAGAATGTTGTGGTAGTGGAGTGATGGAATGCTCTAAGCTACTTTATTCCAAGGTTCTGAAATGTTTCATAAAGGTAAAATTTTTATATGATTTCCTAAGAGAAGTTGTTGCAAATAGAACACCTCGATTGGGTTGCAGAATGACCAAGTGGAACTTGGATGGAAAGTGTTCAGACCTTGGAACAGTAGTGCAGAGGAGCAGAGTGGGAGCACACAAGGCAGCAAGGATTTGAAAAAAATCAAGGATAGACAGATACAACATAAATAAATATATAATAAGTGAACTAAAACATAAATGCACTAGAGTAAATGATGCATACAATGAAGTTAAAATGAATATGCATTAGTAGGCATGCTGACAATGAATGCTTCATACATATGGATGTTCATTTGTGCTTGAATATGCATATAGCATTCTTGTGTACTTAGAATAGTATGTTATTATGCAATAATGATGTTATGTTATATTAAGTATGACTAATTATGGATTATGTATTCAAGAAAAAAAAATATAGCATGGTTAAAGAGGTGGATGTTGTTGCTACTGCTTATGACTTCCTTCTATTTGAAGACCCATGAGGGTGGAAGGAATGGTTATCAAAAGGATGGAGGAGGAAACATGTGAGCTTCTACAAATACCAACTGACCAGGTAGCATAAAGTAGGTTGATAAAATCCATGCAAGTATGCATGTTTGCTTCTATTGTTGGAAGGAATTGAGGTAAGAATTTCCTTAGTTAATTTTTCAATATTTAAATTGATATGTAATGGCCAAAGGCCTAGAGTATATAAATGTTGTTGATGCTATAATGCAGTCATATAAAATTTAGTAGTTGCATATTGTGTTATGATTGGTTATGAGATCATAACCAAGTCAAATCAAGATACATAATCTTATTATAGTAATGAATATCCATAGAGCTAGTTATGTGTGAGACCATGAGATGGTTGGATATGGAAGGGCTATAGATCTATGTGAGTGCTCAATGGTATCTACTGTATATTTTAAATAGGTATGGGTTCTATTGGCCTCTCCATGCATCAAATTCCTATCTCTTCACTAGTTTAAATTGTTTTATTGGCTCTGTAAGTCTACAGTCTTTGTGTATTTACTTTACGGTTCAAGTAGTGACTGTGTGAATATTGCAGGTTTACATATTTCATTTTGTGTGAGATCGACATCAATTTATTGGGTTGTTGATATACATATGATGGACATGTTGCTGCTGTGGAAATAATAGTTTATGATGTTTACTAGTTTCAAACTCCTCATGGGTTTGGCATGGGTAGGGGATAAAATACAAGGGTTTTGTTGTTTATGGCATACCCATGTTTCTTCTGTTGAAGCTCAATTTTAACTCCTGGAATGTGCATTAATCTGTGGCATCTTAGCCAGGGATAGAAAAAGTATGGAAGTTGATGCTCTATGCGAATTTATGTTGTTGTTGTTTCGTGTAACAATGACTTATTAAGAAACCCAACATGAAGAATATCCCACACATTTTATGACTTTGCTTCCTAACAAAGCAGAAGAGTTCCAATTTTGGCTTTGATGAGATTTAAACTTTAGGGTTCTTGGCATTGTTGACATTTCGAAACCCAACATGAAAGATTATGGGGCATTTTGGGAAATATATGGTGACTTTAATTCGATTTTTTCTTCAATTCAAGTCATTTGCACATAGCTTTCTTGGTATTAGATCCAAATCCGACTACCCTATTCTCACTATCTTTACACTACCCTCACTGCGCATAAGTTTGAGCATTTGCCAAATTACTAATGGGTTTCGAACAAGGGTTTGGCTTATCGTCATTTCAATCTGTTGTTAGTATGGATATTATGGCAAAATATTTGCATGTTTTCTCAACCCAACAATTGTTGATTGTTATTTTTATAAAGCCTGCCCAAGGGTTCTCATTATGGTATCTTGGAAATTGCTTGGCTTGCATCCCTTCCCAGTTTTGAAGAAAATGTAAATATTGTTGCTATATCACCACAATTGTTATATATGTCTTGCTAATTAATATCGACTTCTTCAAGTTTCCTCACAAGTTCAAATAACAAGGTCATTGGTTTGATATAGTTTACAGTGATAAAAAATGGTGGGAAGTTTTCATATTTGCATAAACAAATGATTATTTCTTTCTGAGGTTACTGTGTTGTCACTCATTGTCAATACCTGCCTCTGTAATTTATGTTACAGTAACATGGAAATACATTTGATGGATCAATTTGGTCCTGCAAGGAGCTTCATAATAAAGTCATGCTGGTTGATGAGTTGGAAAAGTATTGGTTTGGAATTTAGACATGGCTATGTGATACATTTCGAATTTTTCAACTAAGGGAATGAAACAAGAAAGATGGAAGATTAAAATCAAATATTAATAGTGAAATATGCAATAAAATAAAACATGGACCATTTATATTTCCCGTTGATTATTTCATTTTACGCACAATGCAAATCCCTCCTCCTTCCCAAAACATTTTATCCTCCCCATGTTTCATTATTATGAATAATTTAAAAGAATAAAACAACAAGGATAAGTGAAGGATCAAAGACAGATTTATTATAACTTGCAGACAATGAGGTTGATGATATGGTTGTTAGAATGTGTCATGATTAAATTCTCATGTTGCTTAGAGCAATATTCATATTCATTTCCCCACCATAGAATCACTTTGCATACCTCACAATCCCTCCCATTCTCCCAAGATCATTGTACTTCCATGTTCTAATACATTAGAGTTTAGATTGAGAAGTGTTATAATGCTTTGCATGTGATCCTGTATGTAAATTGAAAGAGCCAATATTTCAATTTGTTCTAGGCAGAGTGTTTTGATGATATATTGGTCAATTTTTATTCATATTCTGATTAGAATTTTGTTTATATATGAGTTTCTTCAGCAGGGGAAGTCAGGGAAGAAAAGGAAACAGAGGCATATGTAACTTTTGGCAGAGAGGCCATAGAAGGCCAAGATGTTCTATTCATTTTGATGTCGATCCTCGGGAACTAAATCAACTATTTCAAGTTGGATTATTCAATATGGTTGTCCAGGGAATCTTGCAGCCTCACCCTAGACCTGAAAGATCTCTTTTCCAACCTCTCCAGAGTCTGTCTAATGTTCATGTTCCTGCCCATGTGTCTCTACAACCAGAAGTTCCCATCAATGATGGATGGTAATAAGTAGTCCAACAACTTGTAACTCATCATCATGGTTGGCCTGCTGTCTCATTACCATTACCTCATCCACCACCATCAAACCAACATTCTCAAGATGATCACATCATTTCACCTATCCAATCATCTCATGCTAGAAAAAGATGAAAAACTGCCATCCTTGAGCCTAATATAGATGAAGGTAAGAATGTGGTTTCTCCCTCCAAGTCTTCTAGGGATTCTTCAGAATCAATCACTTCACAAGCTCATCATAATGATGCACAATCTCATTCTCTTAGTGAAGTCTGACCCAAAGGTTCAAGCCAACCCCTTGCTGCAAAAATCCAATCAATAAGCAAACCAGAGAAGGTAACAATTAGTGAAAAGAGGCAAGCTGCATCTCATACCAAATATGGATTTTAAATATTATGGAGGACTGTTCTATTTATGTTTAATTTTAATTTTTACAGCATGGATATAT
>JASDQU010739137.1:7401-20443 GCA_032191745.1 Picea mariana
CGTAAGGCCATAACTCTCAAACCGTGAGGAGTTATGTGACGTTCTACATACCACCAGAAATGGTATGACATGTACTATCCATATAGAATAGTATTATCTAAAAATATATCATAACTCATACCGTTATCCATCAAGCAAACTTGGGTCCATTACCCAAACCTGGGGTCTCCAACTTCTCATGGCCATAACTCTCTAACCGTGAGGAATTATGTGACGTTCCACATACCACCATAAATAACATGACAAGCACTATCCATCTAGGATAGTTTCACCAACAATTTCCTTGATCTTCATCTCGTTATTCCTCATACAAGCATGGGTCCTCCAACCATTCTTCTAGGATAACTCAATCCGTAAAGCGTCTTCCTGTGAGGGCTTTCACCATAGGGGGACCACTTTGGAGTTCATCCATTTGTACAACTTATCAATCATGATAAGACAATAATGATTCATCTATACATTTTTCCAACAATGCATCATATACCAACGGAACCACATCGATCCATCTTCATCATGTATCAATGACAACTCATTGATCCATCTTCATCTATGCATTCTCATCAAGGACAATACATATTATATTACATCAATCATCAATCAATCAATCCTTTGACATCAATCAATCACTTGACATCAATCAATGGCATCAATCAATCAAACCATTGGCATCAATGGCAACATGATCCAACAACATCATCTGCAATTAATGGAATACAAATTTGTGCAAATACTTTTGTATAAGTCTCTTCATAATAAGAGGCTTGATCTTCCGATGGATTCTCTTATGGCTCTATTTGTTCAACCTCCTGCATGAAATATTCACAATCTTCTTTATTCCCAAATAGAACCTCCAATCTTGTCCATAATTCATTTGGATTTGATTCTTGTGAGTCATGATATACTTGATGAAGAATTTCAGGAGAAATAAACCAAATGATACATCCTATGGCCATATCTTGTTTATTGAGAAAATCATTTTTCTCATCGATGGAATCAGGTTCTACTTCCATTTTCATAGTTATTTGGTACAAGCCTCTGCATCTTAGCATAAGCATAATTTTTGGCTTCCATTCCAAATAGTTATGAGGTGTGAGAAGTATTGTCGACAAATAATCCATGCTTTTTGTGTTCTTCAATCTTCATTAACTGCAAAAATAATTTGGTGTAGCTTTTGCTTAGCAGTCCATCGGCTCTGATACCATGTAAATGTGTTGAACCTACACAAAATAGATCTAGCTAGAAAATACCACACACATTTGTAGAGAGAAATTGAGAAAGAAGAAGAAATATAGAAAGAATGGAAGAATTCTCATTAACCATATTCCACACTCAAAGAGTGAATAATTTACAATAGATATATGCTACCTGAGTAACTAATGTGCCATAGTAGTGATCTAGAGAGATCTAGACAATCACTGATAGAAACTGGAGTGAACTGCAACCTATTCCTAGTTAACCGATCCATCCAATCATAAGTTGATTGAGACACATGTGTGGAAGTGAGAGAGACACATGCAACTCCTAGTGATAAAACCGAGGTTGCCATGCATGAGTGACTTCCACTAGTCTAAATGAGTGTAAATGACTCTTAATTCAAGAGGAACATCCTATTTTGTAGGGAAATATTCTCTAGAGAGAATATTCTCATCTAAGGAATTTTTCTCAACATTGGACTATAAAAATTAGGAAAATAATTATAGGTGAGTGTGTAATATCTCCAACAAAAATGAATGAGGAATGATGAATGGATGAAATAGTGAATGGATAAATATAATAGAGTGAAAGGTGTGAACCATGAACAATGAGTGAACAAGGTGAGTGAAGAAGAAGAACCCCCCAAACAACCCACAAGATGGGTTTAAATATTTACTTGCAATCAAGAACCACATGGCCTTCCCCAAGAAGCTCATGTAACCACTTCTCTCCATTAGAACAATTATGGGTAAATAAAATATGATAAAATGAATTATCCCCTTAATCTTTCTCTCTCACGGAATCATATCCCACCATAAATTTTTTCCTTGTCGTTCTTGCAGCTAGAAATGTATTTTATTATTAATAATGATCATAGCAGTACATTTCCTAGGCACACTGGACTCTTTAATTGTTTGCGAACTCTAGCCTTTCATAAATAAACAAAATAAATTATTAAATATGGGGGCTCAAAACCAAGATATTATAGGGAAGATACCCAATCCATCATCAACAACACATCGTACGAGCCTACGGGTAGGATATTCAAGGCTTTCTGAGTCTCGATTCCATTCATTTTGATTGGATAGGCTTCAATCATCTCAGCCACTTTCCTCTTTCTTCCAGTGGCTAATTGAACCAACCATGATCTTGCATGTTTCTTTATCTGTAATGAACACACCTCAACAACTAGGGGTGATATATAAATGATTTTAGATGCTAGGTCAATCAAAATAGAGATAAGTTTCTCGGTAATAATAGCTTCCAATTCCACCACAGAGGCTTGGTGGTATGCTTGTCGATTTTCCACAATTGCATATATTCTTGGCATGCTTTTGGCTACATCATTAACTGTAGATAATTTATGTACATTATACACTTTAGTGTTGTCATGTTGTTAGTGGGGACAATCCCTCAATAGGTGTGTTTATCCACAACCCCAACATTGTAGAGAAACTTTCTTTGGTTCCTCTAATTTTTCTATTGCCTGGTCTACTGACTCGTTTCCACCTTGAGATGGAAAAATATGTTGATGCACACTTCTTCTTGGTTGACCCAACTATGCACCTTTCCTGGAATTCTTGTGTGGGAATGAATTGAATCCATTCTTCTTAATTCCACTCTTGTCCTACCTCTTCTAGTCCTATGAAGGCTCTTGATTATGCTTAGATTGGTCATAGCAACACTTGGCCTCTTAAATAGTGTCCTCCAATGCCATGGGTTTGTCAAATTCAAATCGGTCCTAGTAGGACTATAGTAATCCACTGAGAAAAAATTTCACTCTCACTTTCTCCTCCTTGAGGTAAGGGACATAACTCAACAACTCGATAAGCCTTTTGGCGTATGCATCAATGGTAATTTGACCCAACTTATGCTCATGGAATTCCTTGATTTTATCATCATAATACTTCTTCGATAGGTATTCCTTTAGGAAGTATTTCTCAAACTACTTCCACTTTATCTTTCTTTCCTTCAATCCCTTGATTTACTTGAGGTCTTCCCACCAAATGGAAGCTCCTCCATTCAGGTTAAAAATGGCAATCCTTTCCTTGGTATTTGAGAATAGTTGTGTACCCTAAATTACTTATTTAGACAAAACAACCATGTCTTGGATTCTTATCCTTTCTTACTTTCTCCATTGAAGGCAGGCATATTATCCTTGTTGAATTCTTCATTCAAAGGACTACGATAATCATTCTTCTTTTTCTTCTCAAGGACACTTGAATCTATGCCATTGATGGACTACTCTACTGAAGTAGTCTCCCTACTATATGGCTCAGTGGAAATACTTCCACCCTTTCTACCTTTCTTGGCATCTTGATGCCTCTTTCTGGAAAAACTTCTTCCCACATTACTTTGGATTGGCCCATGCCTCTAGGAATCCAATGGGGTATTCAAATTTTTCGAATATTGTAACTCATCATTACTAGGACCCTACTGCAAATGTTTTTGAATCTCCAACAAGATCTGCAGTAACACTACATTCAAATCTTCTTGTTCGGCCTGAGATCTCATGAGCCGCTTATTGTCTCCCTTCAGACTTCTAACAATGGCCATTAAATCTGTAGGGGTTTCTTTGTCCCTCTGACAATCAGATTCCTCATATTTGAGGTGCGAGGTGTCATCCATACTATGTTGTACCATTCACCTATGTTTCCTTTCATTATGTCCTACGCGTTGAAAAAACAACTATCATTAGTAATTACATTACCAATTTAAAATATGGATGTTAAAAAACATTAAAAACTTTCTTAAATGGTTTCAAGTGGATTTCGTGACCCATTACAAGCCTAGAGTTTGAACTCTTCTTTGATACCACTCTGTAACACACCCGACCCCTATTCTATATTAGGTTGGTGGGGATTGCATTTTTATTCCTTATTCCACTAAACTCGCACTCGGGTTTCTCTAAGAATACCCTTACCACAAACTTCTAATCATAGTGAACCCCCTCTGTGGACTTCATCCTGTACTATATGAGTCTATGTGTCCTTAATCAAATGACCAGGTCCACCCCTCAACATCATATTGATGTTATGAAGTTCCTCAAACTCTCTCTTCTGTCAGAATTAACTGCTTACCCATTTAAAAATCCACTTTGAAAATCCTTTTCCGATAGGTTGTTATTGGTAAATCCAATGGTCCTTAGAGACAAATATCAACGACTACGATTTACTCTTAGAGCCTCAATTCACCTAGTGCTTTCTTCCCACTTTGTTTGAAATATTTGAATGGATAAGTGGTTCCCGTGATAGATCCAAGGATGTCACTACACATCAGACACCTTTCTATCAATGACTTAGATTCACTCCAGGAATCATCACCATTGGAGCCCCCCCTCCACCTCCACGCTTAGGGTCACTTCAACAACATGTGCTCCGATGGATCTGATGGTCATTGATTACACCATATTATGGTCTAGGTTCATCGGAGGTCATAATATTTCAGTAGATATGATTTATAGGTCCATATTCTCATATCAAGCTACTCTAGATCCAATGGTTGGGACCTCGCAGGACACTCCTCGAGATATATACTGTCCTTAGACTCCCCTGTCATCAGAATCCTACCTTGATCCTCTTCACAATACCTTCGGCAGACCTTACTTTGACATACTGAAAACTGGATCCAACGGTCCAGAGCTTACAATAACCATTCTCTGACAGATTGGCGGTTCCTGTTAACTTGGAGTCTCCCTTTTCAGAGTCTTAATACAACCCCTTTCTTGGTCTCTTCAATAATTTCACCATCCAATCAATTGTCCAGATCTACTTTTTGTGTCAAAAAAATGGTTTTGATTCATCCCTAATCAAATACAAATTTTCCTCAAGAAGATAGTTTGAATATAGACTTAGACATTTAGGGATTTCTTCTAAGTCTTCTCCCAATTTTACCAAACTCATAAGAATTTGGAATCCCATCCTTAAACTGAATACGGTGTTTTATTTGAAGATTGGAATAGGATTTACACATCTTGTAATTCTTTCATCTTAGACAAGAAGTCTTCTCAATGATTTTAAGGTTCCTTAACCCTCATGATATTTCCTAGATACCAGTACACTCCCATCTTTTCTCAACTAGAATATTTTTTCCATATCTTGCAAATTTTCTTCTCAAAGATGGAAGACTCCCAATGGTACATGGTACTCCCATATTGCATACTCAGTTTTACATATAATCAGTTTGATAGTGAAATACAAAAGCATACAATCCATTTTATTCCAGAATGAAACCATCTCCTGCATGTTCTTCTCAATTGACAATCAAATTGGAAACAACATATATTTACAACGCTAAACATACGTTAACAAGATAAGTTAAATAATTATCTTTTCAAAAAAATGTGACAATCTTCCAACTGACTAAGAGAGGACACCTTTCCTCCCAACCTTAGGCCTTAGTGTAGAGTGTCTTCCTATAGTACGCCACCCCCATGCCAAGCCATGATACCAGAAGGGGAATGATTCATCTCATCTTTAAGATTAGATGACCCAGGATGGTTAGTCTCCTTCCTCCACTGACAAAAACATAAGTTTCCCCCTTCCCATTGAGATTAGGATATGTACAGGTTTATCAGGTTTTTTATCAATTGGATTTCCTTTGCACAAGGGAGTTCCTTCTCTGTTATACAATCCCTTGATGACCTCCCCTTACAAGTATCGGTTTTTTTTTCTAGTAAGCACCAAGATGTAGTCCTTTGTTTCTCTAGTATGGATTTGGGTCTTCTCTATCTCAGGATGATCATCCATATATTGGATGAGGTTTCTTTTTTACTTCAAGGAAATCTTTCCATTTTATTCTCTTCTTCAATTCGTGCTCCCGAACACCTTTGTTCACTACACCACTGCTCTATGAGCCTACTGCTCACTCACTTATTCTTGGGTTAGCTCTCATCGATCTTCTTCATTCCTTTGTTTCTCCATTATTTCTTTTGTGGTATCCTCTCTCCCCTCTATCTATCACTTTCGTTGATTCTTTGGTCTCATGTGTGTTGTCTCCAGTGGTGTTTTTACACCTTTGGTCTCTTCTTTCTCCAATCCTCTTGGGATTCTCATGGATTTCCTGTAGACACAACCTATAGTCTATAGTTTCTATGACGGAGGGGAAATTCCGTGGTGTCCTCTATTTTAGGTCGTCTAGTCGACCCTTGCCTTCTATAAGAGACTGAACCGTCAAGAATTATTAAATGCCTCAACCATCGATCTAACCTCCATATTTGGTCATGTGCTTTCTCATTAATCTGAGTACGTTGGTAGGTGCATGTTTATGCTTTGCAATCACAAGTTGTCATGTTAAAAAAACTTTCTATTTTCTTTACAAAAATATTCTCAACTCCACCTCTCCAAGCCACTTCATCAATTTCTTGCTTCATCAGTTCCCACTTGTGTATCATGGCCAATGCTTTCAAGGTTGTTCCCTCTTAGTCAATTATATGGTGCTTTTCATTAATCAAAGCATGTTTTTTTTTTGTTTTTTTATGATTATATATAATGACATCAATCCTATGAAGAACACCCATTTCATATTATTTAATTTTTTAATAAGGAAGTGTCCTATAATTTTTATATGTTCACTTTAAAATTTAAGGAAAAATGAAATTCAAAACAAAATTTTACTCTACAATTAATAATTTTATGTTATTTTTAAAAAATCTAGAAGGATTCCCGTAGATTTCCAAAATTTGTAACTTATGTGAGTTGCATAATCCTTTAGTGTTCTAGAGCTTGAGATATTTTCTTGGCATGTCCGAACAAATTAGAAAAGGGTCTTACATGAAACAAGGTTGTGTGGCAGCGTAGTCCCTGTCGAGTTGAATTGCATAGGGAAAAGTAGGAGCTGTCGAGTTGAATTGGATAGGGAAAAGTAGGAGGGGCAAGTGAAGATGTGGCAAGAAGCATGAAGCACAAGTGGTATCCATGCAGTAAATGACACATGGCTTATAGAGCCCCATTTATTTTTTGAAAGTATATAACAAAATACAATTTGTGCAGTGGAAGAAATTGTTTTATGACAACACAAATATGAAAGGAGATAAAAAAGAAGTTTAGTTTGAAATATATTAAATAAGTTACTTTAAATGAATTTGTCATATAGACTGGTAAAAGATAAAATGTATGAGGACATAAATTTAAAAGGAGATAAAAAAAAAGTTTTATTTGAAATATATCAAAAAATAAAAGTTTGTTACATATTACTGGAAATTAGTTTAAAACGAGATAAAAAAGCAGTTTAGTTTGAAATATATTAAATAAGTTACAAGTTCCTGGAAATTTAAATGCATTTGTCATATAGACTAGTGAAAGATAAAAATGTATGAGGACGTAAATTTAAAGGAATTTAAATGCATTTTTCATATAGACTAGTGAAAGATAAAATATGTATGAGGACATAAATTTAAAAGGAGATAAAAAACAATTTTATTTGAAATAAATCAAAAAATAAAAGTTTGTTACATATTACTGGAAATTTCAATGTGTTTGTCATATAGACTGGGAGTAGGGTTCCCACGGACCATAAGAGAAATATGTACAAGAAAAAACACTGAAGAAAGAAGAAGTGGGGGATGGTAGAGTGTAATACCTGCAAAAACAATAAATTGAAAGGTATCAATGTTTGGCTAGACATTTCTATTTAAAAACGTGGAATAACTGGGTTAATAAACAAAGTAGGATGTGATCAGTAGACTTACAGTGATGGTACATATGATTCCTTTTTCTATTTTCTTGCGGTTTTCATTTCATTGATGTCGTCGACGACTCTTGGAATCGTGGAAACTGGTTGTTGCCTTTCGTCCGTCGCCTACTTCAATTCCCTTTTGAGTCATTCTTCAATGTAGCTTCTCATTGGGGTGACGTTGATCTCATTCCGGATTTTTATGTTGAAAAATTCATTTTCTAATTCCCGGAAGTCAATAGAAATATTACGCAAAGCCTGATGAATTTCCTCATTTTGTATTGAATAGTGTACTAGCCATTGGTCGACGTGATCTTGATCATATTCAAGGATGTTGTAAAACTTTTCCAAAGACAATGCCTTAAACATATCAACCTGTTTATCGAAGTCTTTCCTAGTTAAGGGCAAGGAGTTGATGATTTAGTTGGGGTCTTGGAATTTTATTCTTAACAACCTTGTGAATAATTTTTCTTTCTTTGATATGGCTTGTTCACATGACTGAACAATGAGATGCAGGTTCTTCACTTTTTATTTCCAGTGTGAATTTAATTGACTGATCTGGTTTTTGGATGGAAGATCTTGTTGTCTTCTTTTTGTTTCTGTCATGTTGTTGAAAATGGTGCCAAAAGGAAGGACCGTGTTTAAATAGAAACGATCTTCATATTTTAACTCTGCCTGCAAATGTTCGAGCAAACTATGTGCCCTAGTTCCAAGGGAAGTTTTGGTTTGTGATGTTTCCCACACCTCATTAACTAGTTCCATTATTTTCTTGATATTATTCTCCACATATCCTCTACAGGATGCAATGAGGCTGAAGGATCCTTTTAAGTTGGTTGCAGGGATGGCAGGCATGGCTATTGCCAAAGGATTGGCAAGCAATGGCATAAGAATCAAATCCTCTTCCAATTCCTTGACCCTGTCCTTCAGTCTGGTATTCTCAACCTCAATGCCTCCAATGGAATCACGAAGTGAATCTTCGCTTGCTATGTAAAGTTGACATATTTGGGACGGTCACATGTTGGCAAGGTCAACCTGTGAACGAGATTTTCCTTTCTTATTTTTTACATATTGTTTTTCAATGATCAATTTTTTGGACTAGCTGTCAAAAACAATGCTCTAGAACATGAAGTATTCATCTTCATCAAATTTTTTGATATCATATATCTCCATTGTGTTATCACATAAACTTGTCAAATCCTTAGGGGTTTATGGTTTCTACCTAAGTCTGTATTTTTGCCCGTTTCTCCTTCTTTTGCAGACCTAATCATGAGGTTTTTTCCTTTCAGCTTATAGTTTTGTTCTTTTGTCTGCCTAAGAGGTGTCAGCCCTAATCCTTTCTATTTTTTTTGAGGTTGATCGCTTCTCTCTCCTGTTCTCTATCACTGATCCTTAATTTTGCACTCCCTAGCCCTCAACCAGTCATCCAAGTATTTGTTTACAGAGGCCTCATCCATAAGCACAAGCGCAACACTTATAGTGGTTTGATATGGAATCAAATCAAGTGAGTGAGCAAGATCAACTTTCAACAATGGAGATCCACCAGGCAGATCATATGGATGACCGTTAGGTGATCGAGATCACAGATTTGCACGAAGTATAAAGTCAGATAGATTTTTGAAATCGCGAGACCATCCTAGTCGTTGACCTTGGAAGGAAACATGGTGAAATATTAGCATTTCGATGACTCGCAGAATGGAGAAGTCAAAGGGTAGAGTCATGAGGACTCATAAAGTGCGAGGTCATGAAATGATCTGGGTCGTCTATTTCAGAAGGACAAGTGGTGCAGCATCCACGGAGAAGGTCTTTTCGAGAAGGCTGAGGTGAGAGGTGTTGATGGTTTGAGGTATTGAAATTACAAAATGATATGGGCCTTTCGATGAAAAGAGACACGTGTCAGCCGATTCGAGCGATCTCGATTTCGCGACTCAGAGATTTCAGCATGGAAATACAATTCGAAACTTGCGAAATGTGAAATCCTGAAACGCCTGGGAATCAGGCCCATGATCACAGCTCGCGGTCATATGGAAGCAAAGTCATAGAGAAAGGGAAAGTGCCTATCAGGTAGAGGGTGACTGAGTTTGTTCGAGGAAATGATCTTGGTCGTCNGATCTCGATTTCGCGACTCAGAGATTTCAGCATGGAAATACAATTCGAAACTTGCGAAATGTGAAATCCTGAAACGCCTGGGAATCAGGCCCATGATCACAGCTCGCGGTCATATGGAAGCAAAGTCATAGAGAAAGGGAAAGTGCCTATCAGGTAGAGGGTGACTAAGTTTGTTCGAGGAAATGATCTTGGTCGTCAATATCAAAGAAAATCCAACCGTTGATCTAGATGGGTCATTTCGCGGGATCGAGCAGCAGGATATTTGAAATTAAGGGGAGTGAAAACTCCCGAAATGTGAAATCCCAAGATTTCATATGAATAAGGACGAGGTCAGAGCTCGTGATCACATGGGGCAAGAGAATGGAGCCGCGTAAGGGATCGAAGCACCCATATTGGTCTCAGTTGAGGACCTGTGTGGTTTCAAGATGCCAATATCAATTGGGAGGAGTCGTGGACGTCTCCTAGAGCATTCATGGGTGTCAGGCTCCATCCCGATCCTGATGGGGGTAGTTAATGGAAATGGGGGAGGTGGTTGAAACCTCATCTCACCCCATAAATGGAAAGCATGGAAAGATGGCCATGTAGGCAGACTGTCAGCTGAAAGTTCTCATGTCAACAGATTCTCCAACAAAGCCCATACTGTTCTGAGATCGCGTCTAACAAAAGAATGGAAGTGTGGAATGATAGAAGAAGATACAGATGAAAATATTTGAATGTAATAGCCAGGTCACATATCTCATGGTGGTGAATTGTTCTGAGTATAAATACTCAGTTTTGATATTTTTTTATGGTCAATGGTTGAGCTAATCTCCCATATTGTAAATTTTTAATGAAGCCTCTGGTTCTCTAGTTATGTGTTGTCATTTGAGACTTCTTGTTTAATGAAAGTCATCTTTCCTATCATCTCTTTTTCTTATGATATTGAATAATTAGGCATGGGTGATCTGGTCGAGTTGTTGTGACTGTATTGTAATGTATGTTTGATTGCAATATTGTTATGACGGTTTCAGTTTTCTGAAGTTTTGGGTTCAAGAAGATCTTGTATTCAGAGATTTTCCTCCTTAGGCTGCTAGAAGACCCGATGTCCATAGCAGACCTCTACATTTCCTCACCTGTTCTTCCCCATACTCACCCTTTACTACAACTTACTGACTGAAGTTAGATCAAGACCTCATCTTCTTATGCATGCCAGCCCAATTTTTTGTGTTAAAGCGCTATAATCCTGAGACTACGTCCATTAGACCACCCTTAAATTTATTCATTGTGACATAAAAATTGATGAGTACTGGGCTTACCTCTGTCGCGATCTAGAGGTGACTTCTAGTGATAACACATTGGACAACTATGTTGGATGGTGTCTTCGGGCTGATCAAGGTAGCAGAGCACACTATCCAGATCAGGTTCAAGTTCCATGTTCTCACTCTGAATTTCGGGCCCTTCCGCCTGTCCCACATTTTTTTTTCTCTTCTTGTCTACTGGAATCTTGTGAGAAATATCAATTTTAGAGTGAGGAGGGTCGTTATCTCCTCCTCCATTTGAATAAATATGAGTTTCTTTGTTATTGTGGTGGGTCGTTGGAGCGATGCTCTGGGAGGTCATACTTTTTGGAGTGTTATTTGCCGATTGAACACTCTTGTCACCGAGGCCTTTCCCCTATTGCCTGTGCAATTTAGTGTTGCTTTGAAGTGTGTCCAGGTCGCTGACATCAGAAGAAGGAGTGTTTCCACGAGTGTCTCTATTTCTAGATAGGTGGTTTTTGAAAAAATGATCGTCGAGGCCAAGTGTTTTTAAATGTTGTCGAAAAGTATTATTGGGGTTGAACCCTCTTAGGATTTAAACATATCTCAGGTTGAAGTTGGTAGAATGCATTGCGAATTCATCAATTTTGTTGACGTTTTTCAACACGAAGTCCCCAACTTTGCAAGGCAGAGGAATGAACTATTTTTTTTCTCTTCTTTTGCAATAGATGCAACCAGTAGTTGTATTGTCATGCTACTTCTACAACAAACATTTTTTCCATAATGTGACATGGAAGGAGAGTAGGTTTTTCTGTGGAGCCAAAAATTCTTATGACAGTGTAATTATCCAAATGTTGAAGTGTCCCCTTCCTGTCCAAAAAACTGGTTGCGTGTTTAGATGTGTGGGGAGCATCTTCTCTTAACAACAAAACTTTGAAAACAGACACGAAGCCATTAAAAACCTCATAAAAATAGTGGGAAGCCTTATGCTTCCACAAGGCATGGTACCAAAATGTTACAGGGTCGAATTCCCAGTTGACATTCTTGGACAGAGACAGTTCTGGAAACTCGCAGCAATGTGTTATCGCAAAAACTAAGTAGGACGACATATAAATTTCTTTTCCCTTTTGAAGCTTGACAATTGGGAACATATTTCATGGTAAATTAACTTCCCCCAATAAAAAATGGCTTGTTCCTTGACTGTGAAATTCAAAATATAAAGAGCCATCTAGGAGATAGTTGTTGTGGACTCATGTCCCGTTATTCTTGTAAACAACCAAGCAATTTCATGGAATGGATTTCTAAATGAAATAACCTGAAAGCTTGTGATATCTTCAGGAACTACAATCGGGTCTACCAATAAATGGGGCAAGACGTCCAACCCATTATTATTCTTTTCTAGGAGCTTTTTGCAATCTTCTCCTCTGAACATCAATGTTGGCTCCAACAATCTTAACATATGGCGAAAGAACTGAGGTGACAAAGAAACAAAAGAGAGGCCCCACAGTGGAATAATTATTTTTTCTGAAATAAATTTATCTGTGCACCAAGAGAACAGTTCCTTATAGTAAAGAAATTTAGGGATCCCGCCTGCACGAGCAATCCCAGAGGTCCAAATTATGTGGTTATGGGTGACAGAGGCTGAGTAATAAGAATATTCCCTAGACCACTGGAAGTTCTGGTCCTCACACTCGAAGATTTTCACCATATCTCCACATAAATGATGTCAAGATGATTCCATAGGTTTATGACAACATTGGTTTGCTCCAGACGATGGTTGAAATGAAAAGTTTGAGCCAATAATGTAACTCTCAACAAAATCTTGGTTAAAT
>JASDQU010739137.1:20657-39384 GCA_032191745.1 Picea mariana
AAAGGAACGAATGGAAAGGTCTGAAAAGCAGTCAGACGGTATTCAAATTAGGGTTATGGGGGATACTCAGGAGAGGCAAGTGTTCCATGGTCAAATTTTATGTATCGGAATTTTTTACTACAAAACATGTAAAACGGAAGAGAGCATGATGGGGCAATTCAGCAACTTGTTTGTATATTTGCAGAATTCTAGGAAAGTGGCTAAGTATGACGCATACCTAGAAATAAGATCTTATATATAAATGGTGATTTCTAATTGCAAAAGGGCATGGGCATAGGTAACAATGACTAGGAATTGGGTATTTCTTGAACCCGCCAACCCAACGATACACGGAATAAATTTGAAGAAATGAAGAAGTATGGAAAGCGGATGGGCGCACTTCAAAATGGGGTGACAATAGTTCCATAGGAGACATGAGGACCCAATGGTCAAATTGTATGTCTCAGATTTTTTCAGTGCAAAATGTACTATATATATATATATATATATATATAAACATTTCTTTATTATAGATAAGTGTGACGATCAAGGAGATGAGGGAGAGAAAAGAATGAATGACAAGGTCTGAAAAGTGGTAAGACGGGATTCAAAATAGGGTTACGGGGGATACTCAGGAGAGGCAAGTGTCCCACGGTCAAATTTTATGTATCAAATTTTTTTACTGCAAAATGTGTAAAACGAAAGAGAGCATGATGGGGCAGTTCAACAACCGGTTTGTATACTTACGGAATTCCAAGAAAGTGGCTAAGTATGGAATAGGGAAATAGTCGGGCGAACTCATTTTCGGAAGTGAGGATTGAATTTTTCATGAATGGACCAACCCGACGGTGCCAAATGACATTCCATGATGTTTGAAATCATCGCTTTCTAATTGCATGAAAAAATAAGATCTTATATATAATTGCTAATTTATAATTGCAAAAGGGAACGGGCACAGTAAACAATGATTAGGAACTGGATATTTCTTGAACCCGCCAAATCGATGATCCACGAAAGAAATTCGAAGAAATGGTGAAGTATGGAAAGAGGATAGACGAGCTTCAAAATGGGGTGACAAAAGTTCCACAGAAGATGTGAGGAGACGATGGTTAAATTGTATGTATCAGAAGTTTTTAGTGAAAAATGTGTACCATGAAAGAGGGCATGATAGGTAGACTGTAATACGAAAGACGATATGATCTGAGTCCGGTTGTAAATTTGTATATCGCAGAAGTCACGGTACTGTTCGCAGGTCATGGAATAATGGAAGTCCAATCTAGAGCCCGCATACCGAAAATCCACGGTCGGAGAAGTGTCTGGGTATGGAATGGGCAAGCGATCGATTAGTGTCATGATATAAGAGCACGAGTGAAAACGTGAACCCCCAAGTCTGCTTACCTACGTAGCCAGACATTTTCGAAAAAAAAGAATAAGTGACGAGAAAGATAAAGTTCAAGTAAAAGAGAAATGGATATTTGGCTAAGTATAGAAGACATAAAAGACGGGCCAATATATTCACATCTGTAATAGATATCCCATTTCCTGCCAAGATATATACCTGGAAAGAAGTGCGAAGGTGGTGGGCACAGAAAACAACTACTAGGAATACCATCCATGAGTTTACTTGGTTCTTGGTTGTATGTTTCGTCTGTCAATTTGTATATCACAGAACTCCGAGACATTTTTTTAGCCAGCCAACCCGCAAGTCCGGCTATCAATTTCTATAGTGCGGAACTCTGGATGGTTTTTGTAGGACACAAAACTATAGAGGACATGCTTTGCCCTCTAATATAATCTATGTGACACAAATGTAGYATGTGGCTCGTTTTAGCACTTTTCCATCCATAAATAATGGCAATCTTGAGCCCGCCAGCCCTGGAGCCCGTGTGTCAATTTGTATACCATGGAACTCTAAATGTTGTTTGGAGGTCACGAAAAAATAGAATTTCAATGTTGAGCCAGCCAGCGCATAAGTCTGYCTGTCAATTTGTATATCACGAAACTTCGGGTGCTACTTGTAGGACACAGAACAATAGAGGCCCAATTTAGAMAAAGGGGAAGTGCTCGTTCGAAACGCATGAATCGGCCAACCCACGCAGCAAGGCATTTTCGGGAAAAAAAATGATTAAGTAACCAGGAAGAGAAATAAAAGAGTGGGAAAATATAAAGGTGGAGGGTAGTTTTCATAAGAGCGAATTGGAAGTCTGACTATGAATTTGTATAGTGCGGAACTCTGGGTGTTGTTTGTAGGACACAAAACTATAGAGGACATGCTTTTCCATTGAATATAACCTTTGTGATGCAAATTTATTATGTGGCTCGTTTTAGCACTTTCCCATCCATAAACAATGCAAATCTTGAGCTCGCCAGTCCTGGAGCCTGTCTGTCAATTTGTATATCTCGGAACTCCAAATGTTGATTGGTGGCCACAGAAAAATAGAGGTGCAATGTTGAGCCAGCCAGCAGGCAAGTTCGTCTGTCAATTTTTATATTGCGAAACTCCGGGTGCAACTTGTAGGACACAGAACAATAGAGGCCCAATTTAGACAAAGGAGAAGCACTCGGTCGAAACACGTGAATCTGCCAACCCGTGCAGCAAGGCATTTTCAGAAAAAAAAAATGATTAAGTAACCAGAAAGAGAAACTACAAAGAACAAAAGAGTGGGAAAATAGAAAGGTGGATAGAAGTTTTCGTAAGCGCAAATTGGTTTCAAACAAGCCCCATTGTTGCAAAACCATCATTTTCTACTAATTGTTAGCAAATGATTTGTTGAAGATTAGATTTTATTGCAACATGTGGGTGTAAGTGTGTTATTGATACATTATTCCATGACTGTAACATATTAACTTAAGTATTAAACTTCTTGCATTATGGGTTGTTAGCATTAAAGCTTAATAATTGCATGTCTAGAAACACGAATGATGATTTTGTTGCAACATTGTAATTTGGTATTTCTATGTTCTATATACATTGCGAATAGAATTGAACGTTGGTTTGAAATTGTGTGCAATCCATTTTTTGTTTGCAACATTGTCATATAATTGTTAGATGATCCATCTTAGAAAAAATTACCTAAGTAAATACAATATTGAATAACTACGAGACCACTGAACCATGCCAATGAGAAGAGGCATTAAATCCAGAAAAGAAGAACCAATGAAGACTTCAAGGAAATTTTTTTAAATAGAAAATCCATTTAAAAAAAAAAAAACATTGATTATTGTACATCTATCCTTAGAAATTGGACCCAGTTCTTTGGGCCAAAACATTGAACGTTTCTTCCATAAACACAGGCACAGGATCTGCAGTATGTAGACTCCTTGCAGTTTTCTCCTCGATGGATCATCATGTGGTAATATTGATAGTTCTCAAAAGTTTCTCATGAGGAAGAAAATGAAAAAGGTTGCAGGGAAAATGGAATATCCCTTAACTGAAAATCAGGACACACCTAGAAACTTCCTTTGCACAGTCGAAAAAACTTAAGGGACACAGGTTGCACATGCAATTTCATAGGTCCAAATTAGTCCATTCTGGGTGGAAGGAGATGACTAGTAGAAATATGCCTTGCACCAGTGGGAGTTCTAGTCCTCATTCCCGAAGATGCTATTTGTATATCCAGAGAATAGGAAAGTAGTCCCGCAACTGAATATTTTTTTGGCTTGAAATATATCTTTGGGAGCATCAACATATCATTTCCTTATAGTGAAAGTCTTCCACCCAGAACAGACTAATTTGGACCTCTAGAATTCCTAATTTCAAGTTGCAAAGTGGCTATTGTGTTCAACGTCGATTCATTTTCTGAAACTCCTTCTTTTGGTGTTTTCAGGACCACCATCACTGAGCCGGAAAGTTCTGCCCGTTATGGTTGATTTCAATTTGGGTGTAGGAGTGGGAACAGTCTTTGCATTGCCATCATCCATTGTCATATCATCGCCCATCATATCATCTTCTTCCATCTCGGAATCCATGACATCAACCTTTGTGCCAGCCATCAATGCACCTGGGCAGGTTCTCTGAGCAGGCAGGGTTGCCTTGGAATTATTTGGCTTGAAATATATCTCTCAGTGTACCAAGGGACCATCTCCATTTTTTCTCCTGGGTGGAGGCAGATGAGTAGTAAGAATATTCCCTAGAATACTGGAACCTCTAGCCATCATGCCCGAATGTGTTTACTGTATCTGGACAGAACTGCTGCGACAAGTTAACGAGAATTTTCATTTTTTCTAGACGATGTTTGAAATTAAAATTGGGGAGGGGTAATATAACCCTCCGCAAATTATGGTTTAATGTATATCAATGGAAGATCTCCTCGATCCTTTCACTGATCAATGACAATCTCTAGGGTTCATGCGTAATAAGCTGTTACCATTAAAGCTCACTAATTGCATATTTAGAAAAAAGTGCGAAGGTGGTGGTGACGACGAAGAGTGATTAAGAATCAGATATTTCTTAAAGGCACCAACTAGACGGCGCACGAAACAGCTTGCATCATGTTTGAAATTAATACCTGGAAAGGATAACACTCTTTTCCATAAATCTTGGTTTAATTCGTAGTAATGAGAAATCTTCTCCAACCTTCCGAACATTAATGAAAATCTTAACGGTTCCTGCAGGATGAAATACTAGCATTAAAGATTAATAATTGCATATTTGGAAACAAGTATGAAGGTAGAGGTGATGGTGAAGAGTGACTAAGCATTGCACATTTCGTCCACCCGCCAACCTATGAAACAAATTCTAAGAAATTCCCATGTATGGAAAGCGATCGGGCAGGTTACAAAAAAAGGGTCAGAACATATACCTAGGAAAAGTGAGGGGTCGATGGTCATATTGCATCTCAGTGACATATATCGACCGTCAATTTGTATATCGCAGAATTTCAGGTGTTGTTTGTGCGTAGGGAAACAACCAAAGCGCAATGTCGAGGGGGAAATTTGTATATTGTTGAACTTCGGGTGTTGTATATAAAAGCATGAGACATTCAGAAAAAGGACCAAGTAAACAGAAATAGAAAGCATACAAGATGAAGGGGAGTTTGTTTTCTAATTTGTAAATCATGGAAGTCTGGGTGCTATTTGTCGGCGACGGAACAATGGAAATGCAATGTTGAACCCACCTATGTGTGAACCAGGGATTCAAAAGGTTTGTTCAATATGAAAGTGGGAATCATTCGATTGGGATGGTGATATAAAAGTAAAAATGGAAATATGAAGACCTTTATCTGTCAAATCCCGCACCTAGACATTTTCTGAAAAACTAGTTAGTAAAGAAAGGGAAAGAAGAGGGAAAAAGAGAAAGTGAATGGCAATTTTTGGAAGCGGGAATTGTTGTAAGAAAGCACCATTGATGGTCTTAATAGTAACTATGGAGTACATTAAACATGTTAACAAGTTCTTCAATCAAGGAATAGATACAACTAGCGATGTTTATAGTTTCCAGGATCTGTTTGTATAAGAGAAGTGTCGAAAAGTTACAAGAAAATCATTTTTTGAATGATTTAAGTGAAGTTTTTGTACTGTTAGCTTCACTGCAAGTATAACAACGACAAATTTGAATTTTAATGTGCTCTCGTTCATATGATTGTTCCATTAGACTTCGCATAGTATATATTATTTTATTTCAATTTGTTTGCTAAGTCAGGGGGTTGTTTGCAAACGGAGGAACAATGGAAACACATTATTGAACCCGCCTATCCGGTAACTCTCCTATTTGGAAAACCACAAGACAAAAAGTTTTCACATATGAAATGGGGAAGCGGTTAGTCGAGCTAGTGATATAAAAGTAAGTGAAATCTGAAGACATGAATCCGCCAACTTCCGCACCTAGAAATTTTCTGAAAAATGAGTAATACATACTAAATATTTACTTCTATAAAGTATGGACATGAGATTTTATAGAGCATGTACGGATCCCACATTCCATACTTAGCCACTTTTTGGATCACGGGTTCTCGAGATGGTGGGCTCAAAATTGGGCCTCTATTGTTTTGTGCACTACAAATAGCACCCAAAATTCCACGATATACAAATTGACAAGCGGACCTATAGGTTGGATGGCTCAACATTACACTTCTATTGTTCCATGTCCTCCAAACAACACTTGGAGTTTCGTGATATACAAATTGACAGACAGACTCCAGGGCTAGAGGACTCAAGATTGTAATTGTTTATGGATGGTAATCCCTATCAACTATCTAACATTATCTAAAAACATTATTTTCAATACTAAATTATTAATATTAAATACTGATATTGTACAATTTAATTAGACCAAAAATTTTGTAGAATATGAAATGGAGAAGCGGTCGATTGGGCTGGTGATATAAAAGTAACTGAAATATGAAGACGTGAATCCGCCAACTTCTACAAAGAGATTTTCAGAAAAATGAGTAATACATACTAAATATGTACTTTTATAAAGTATAGACATGATATTTTATAGAGAATATACGAATCCCGCATTCCATACTAAGCCACTTTTTGGATCACGAGTTCTCAGGATAGCGGGCTCAAAATTGGGCCTCTATTGTTCTGTGTCCTACAAATAGCACCCAACAGCTTCACGATATACAAATTGACAGGAGGACTTGCGGGATGGATGGCTCAACATTGCACTTCTATTGTTTTGTGTCCTCCAAACAACACTTAGAGTTCCATGATATACCAATTGACAGACGGACTCTAGGGTTGGCGGACTCAAGGTTGCGATTGCTTAGGGCTAAAAACATTATTTTCAATACTAAAGTATTAATATTAAATATTGATATTGTACAATTTAATTACAAAAAATTATTAAAGGATGTTAAATATCTTATTTAAAAGAAAAACCCACGTATTCGGAAACTCGCATTCCAAAATTTTGGTACAAGATGAAAGGGGGAAGTGGTCGGTCGGGCTGGTGATATAAAATAAGTGGAAATTTGAACATCTGTATCCGCCAACTTCCACACCTAGAATTTTTCTGAGAAACGAGTAATACATACTAAATATGTACTTGTATAAAGTATGGACATGAGATTTTATAGAGCATGTACAGATCCGTCATTCCATACTTAGCCACTTTTTGGATAGCAGATTCTCGGGCCGTCGGGCTCAAAATTGGGCCTCTATTGTTCCGTGCCCTACAAATAGCACCCAGATTTTTGTGATATACAAATTGACAAGAGGACCTGCAGGTTGGTTGGCTCAACATTGCACTTCTATTGTTATGTGTCCTCCAAACAACAATCGGAGTTCCGCGATATACAAATTGACAAATGGACTCCAGGACTAGCGGACTCAAGATACGATTGTTTATGGATGGTCATCCCTATCAACTATCTCACATTATCTAAAAACATTATTTTCAAATACTAAATTATTAATATTAAATATTGATATTGTACAATTTAATTACATAAAATTAGTAAAAGATGTTAAATCTTTTATTTAAAAAAATGATATTAATTCTATCACTGCAAGCATAACAATGACCAATTTGAATTTTAAGGGCCTCGTGTTGATATGATAACACAATTGGAATTCACATAGTTTATATTTGTTTATTACAATATGAAACGGGAATGTGGTTGGTCGGGCTGGTGATATAAAAGTAAGTGAAATTTGAAGACGTGAATCCGCCAACTTCTGCACCTAGAAATTTTCCGAAAAACAAGTAATACATACTAAATATGTACGCCTATAAAGTATGGACATGAGATTTTATAGAGCATGTACATATCTCACATTCCATACTTATCCACTTTTTGGATCGCGGGTTCTTAGGTTGGCGGGCTCAAAATTGGGCCTCTATACAAATTGACAGGCAGACTTGCAGGATGGCTGGCTCAAAATTGCACTTCTATTGTCCCATTTCCTTCAAACAACACTCGGAGTTATGCGATATACAAATTGACAGACGGACTCCAGGACTGTCGGGCTCAAGATTGTGATTGTTTACAGATGGTCATCCTATCTAACATTAACTAAAAAACATTATTTTCAAATACTAAATTATTAATATTAAATATTGATATTGTACAATTTAATTACATAAAACTATCAAAGGATGTTAAATCACTTACTTTAAAAAAAATGAAGGAAACAAAAAACAGTTTTTTAAATTCTATCACCGCAAACATAACAACAACCAATTTGAATTTTAAGGGCCTCTCGTTGATATGATAGCACAATTGGGATTCGCACAGTATATGTTCGTTGATTTCAAATTATTCCAGGAGATTAATTTTACCAACTTCATCAATCAAGGAAAAATGCTAAAACAATCCACATAATACATTTGTGTCACAACGCCATACAAATTGACAGACAGATTTGCGGGCTAGCTGGCTAAAAAATTTCAATCCTATTGTTTCATTTCCTCCAAACAACACTTGGAGTTTCACAATATACAAATTGATAGACAAAGCATACAACCAAGAACCAACTAAAATCCAAACAAGCCGCAAGCAAGTTCCCACAAGGTTCCATAGAGAAGCACACATCGACCTTTGCATCAAACAATTTGATATACAAACAAAAGACGTCATGACATTCATTTTGTCTTACATCTAGTATATGTTCCCAGGAAAAAATAACCAGGGCCATGGGATATATGGGGTTTGCTACCATGCTTCCCATTTTTGGACTGAACAATCTTATGCGCATGCAGTCTCAAGTACTCGAGTCCGACGAACATTCATCTCGATGTTAAAGAAATATTACAGAGACACATGAAATATTTTCGTTTCCTGCCAAAGTTTGATATGTTTTTTTTTTCCTTGTTTAGTCGATATGCAAAATTGCATTGTCCTCATTTAAGGTAAATTTGTTGTGTATCTGAAATTTGCGCAACATTTGGACACTGCTTGCCTTTTTCTGTAGATATGTTTCATACGACAATTCAGCCAACCCAGGAAGCACATCTTGTAACAGAGGCTGCTTAATTTTACAATGCACGGTTGTGTTGCCTACGGTTCAGATGGCAGCATTGAGGCAATGTCCATATATATATGGACATTCTTCACCACATTGCAGGCAATCAGTCATATAATCACTTATCAAAGTAGAAGCATAAGTAGGATATTTTCATTGAGCACATACAGGATCAAAGGGGGTCGAGTATGCATTCGCTGCAACCAAAACACCTTCAACCTAGAAATGCGAGCATAGGAATTAATACATTGAGCAATATAATACACAACTGCACCGCCCCACCCCTTAAATAAAATAAAATAAAATAAAACAAGCCGCATAAATTTGGTGAAGGATATTTGTATAAGAAAAGTGAGCATGATTATGTGGATGTATACGCACAACAGTTGTAGAGCTAGCTAGTTTCTTCAGATCCTGTACTATGTCTGCTCGCAACTCTGTTATAGACATTGCTTGGGTTGTGTGAAAGATCCTTTCTCTAACATCCCTTTTCTTTGTTATATTTTTGAAGAGAATAAATGGAAACTTCCCTTTATGCAATTGTTGTTCCATTGACGAAAAAAATTTTGAATAGGTATCTAACAATTGCAGCTGCAACATAGAACAGTGCAATATTTGTGTAATTTACCCAAGATACATGCACATTTGAAAGTAAAGGACAAAACTAGATATGGAAAGTGGTACCATTTCCTTGTCGTTGTTCGACTCTCCAACATTTATATGGACAATGTGTTGCAAGCCAATTTTTCTCGCCAATGTGATAGCTGCACCAATGGTTCCAATTGGGTAAATATCACTGCTTTGTGCAAGCTAGCTGATAGTCGTGTCCAGGACAAAACAATATTCTGAACAAACAACGAGAATTTTTTCCACAATACTTGTTTCATTGAGCGAAATAATATGATCACAATCACCACGGTCATATACTGTTTTGGGCAATATATTAAAATTTGTAATGGATATCCCATTACCCGGCAATATCTTTTTTGCATGTTTCTAGACAAGTTGTGTAGGAATAGTAAGTGTGAATGTCATCATGGCCTCCTTATCTGTCATGTCAGCACACATAATGGATCTAGTTTTGTTTTCCTTGTCCAAGTAGGTTCTATAGATGACCATTATGTCCCCAATGAACACTTGTCCAGTTCATAAGTTGTTCAAGCCCTCTATTGATAGTACTTTGGGTGTTAAAACTCTAGACCTGGTGACAATTTTAGAACAAGAAAACTAAAGTGAATGGTAGTGTGCATTTTTTTTTTTTTTGTATTCTTCTTTCATTGGCATAAATATACAAGTACACGCATAGCTTCGATGAACTATGGAGCCAAATTTTTGCAACCACACCTCTTAGTCTGCAGAACCTACATTATGTTCAATGTCTCTCTTGTACTTGTTGATACTTCTTGTGAACTACAAATCATGTATTGCATATGACATAAGAATATTCACCATGCCATAGATGAATAAATAGCCGAGTATATTTGTTTGGTAAACATACTAGGAGCAGATTGTATGCATCTTTACCTTTGGCCTTGTCGGTCTGCTGATGTCTGGGATGATTGACTGCTCATGGCCATGTCACTAGTCCAACTTTTTTGGATGCAAGCATGTATAGATGAACATCATAAGGAATAAACAAGCATATGCATTTTATACTATCCATAATAGTTCCTAATTTCACATGTAGGGTGGAAGGAGGTGGAATACGAAATAGGGTGTCAAGGAATATACTCAGGAAACATGAGGACCTGAGCATAAAATTGTATGCCTCTAATTTTTTGACTAGGAAAATTTGTAACAGTAAACAAGGCATGAGGGCAGGGCACCACGACCAATTTGTATATTGCAGACCCCTGGAAGCTAGGGGAGAAATATTGAACCCGCAAGCCCAACACCCGCAATCGACAAAGTGGGTAAGTATGGAATAAGGTAGAAGCGTGACCATACATGTGAAACCGTTAATTCACCAACCGGCACAGCAAGAAAGGCATTTTCAGAAACACCACTAAGAAGATCAATTAGAAACAAAAGGGATAATAGAAAATGGAAAAAGTAGAAATAGGGAGGGAAGAAGGCCCATTGCTGCCAAGCCATCATTTTCTAGTCTAATATTATATGCCCCCACCCAGTTTGCATATTTAATTTACCAGCACAGTTGGTATACCTTTTCAAATATTGTACCACATAACCCTTTGTTGTTGCACATAAAAGTTCATATTCCTATCCAACCAACCTATTTATTCCAAGGTAGCAACGTCGAATATGCAATGGACATGAAGGAAAGTTAGTATGAAGATAGACATGTAAAAGAAAGAGAAACAATTCTATTTGTTCCAATGTAACAGAAAACAGAATATGATTCACATGGGAATACGCAGTAAGATATTATATTTGAAGGAAGAATAGAGAAAAAAGAAAAAAAAAAAAAGGTGCAAAGCAGCAGAACAAGCACAACAAATATACAGACAGTAAATGAAAAAACAAACACTAGAATATGAAATAAGAGTACAAGTATCCACCTCTGTAATTCCTCATCTACATTCCCGCCAAAGAGTCCATCGTCCCCTCCAATCATTTGGTTTGTTTAAATGTAGCAATGCAGGAAAAATACAACCGACGTGAAGTAGGTTAGTATGCAGGAAGACATGTGATGAAGACAAGTTATTATGTGGGAAGGTACGCAACATCTACATACAATAAACTAGGTGAACACATATATAGAAAATAAATGAAATAAAAAACAATGTAGTATGAAATAATAGTACAAGCATGTACCTTTCTATCTCCTCTTCAACCGATGTAGTCAAGACTCTTTCGTTTTCTCCATCTATTATGTTTGTTTGAATGTGGGAACACACAAAATACAATGAACATGAATGGAAGCTGGTATGCACCGGAGAACAAGTAATATGTACATACAGTAAAAGAGATTGAACGAATAGTCTAAAATATAGGCAGAAACATGAACCTTTGTGCTTCTCCATCCATAGTTGTAAATATGTATTTTTTTCCCTTCCCAAAATATCACGAAATTGCATGGTTGTAGCTAAACGATTTTTGGTTTTCCATAGAAAAGTATCCATATATTCTTCCACCCATGGAAATACATGTTCTTTATCCTCTACATAGACTGTTTTGCCCATGATACAATATTTTGGTTTTCCATGGAAAACTACCCAGATATGCTTCCAGACATGGAAATATAATTTTGCAGAATCTTTGTTGTACATATCATATCTCAAGTACAAGACAAATTGTATCTTGGGCACACTAGTCTGTGTAGAGGATAAAGAACATTTATTGTCATATGGGCACATTTCACCATACATGGTTTATAACTGCAACCTGCATATGTTTTATTTTAACAAAAAAACAACGGATATTGCAATTTCACATGTACTTCTCGAAATATTTTTCATGCAACTATTTTTCTATCATGTCAACACTGAAGCACCAACAAAATCTCACATCAGAACATATATTGACCTTGCCATATAGGGAAAATAAAACAACTTCATGTCCACTTGTGGGTGCAGGGCCTGAACACCGTAAAGCACCCAAAAAATAATAATAGTACAAAAAAAATCTCCAACTATCGATGCGGGACCCCAACCCTGCAAAGCTGAATCAAACAAAAGAAAACAACGAGCACCAAACCAATGAAAAAGAACGAATAGAACCAACTGTAGCCCCGGGGCCCCAAAGCGTAAACTTGATCCAAACAAACACAACTAGCAACTGACGAACCAATGAACTAGTAAACAAGCAACATCCACTGAACCAACAAACAACATATGTATCTCCAACGATTACGAAACTGCAGCCAAAGAACAGAAGGAACTGGATAGATATGAGGAGCATGCTGGTAAAAATAAGCAAACATTATTACTTGCAAACTACAAACACTGAACAACAAACAAGGAATAGAAAATGAAACTATAGCATGGAAACTTACTCTAAAATGATGAAAGACAGAAGCGCAAGTCGAATTGTGAACCAAACAACAACAACAAGCAGCAACTGACGAACTAGTGAAGAAGAATCACTCACCGAACCACTAAACAATGTATGTAGCTTCAACGATGACGAAATTGCATTGCAAGGCTAGAAGAAGGATGAAAGATACAATGCCTATTCAACTGGTGGTTGAAAACAATATTGTCCAAAATCACTGCAACATTCTATGGAAAAATTCGAGGAAAATGTACTTCGAGAACCATATTTAAATGAACATTTAAGGCTGTCAAGTTGTTTAAGGACCTCGTGATATGCAAATATTTAAGATATCAGGCCTGTTGGAGGACCTCGCGTCATGTAAACATTTAATCTTTCAGGCCTATTCAAGCACCTCAAAGAAAGTGTCAATACATTTCAATACAAATACATGCGGCAGGGACGTTATAAACTTTGGAATTATCGATCACTATGAAGCTTGGATATCTAAACATTTCAATATAATTAGTACAAATAAAAAAAACACCATATATGATCTAAGACAATGGTAGCATAAAATGCTAAGAAAAACATTCGAACTAATGCTATCATTAATCCACCTTCAAGTAATGCACAAGAAAAATATATGATTCAAAAAGACTGTAGATGATCAAAAAGTTTTGATATGCTAACATATAAAACATTGGGAATAGCGAAGCCGGCAATAAGACCTCTAATTTATTATCCAATCAGATCATTACATATATGGTACTTTTTATTATATAAAATTCAATGTTTTTAGTTCCCTAGCTCCAACAATAGATATTATGCAAATATTTGTGGTCAAAGGACAAAATAATATGAGTTCAACGAATTATTGATCGGTATAGTCCCTCTATGCTTACGCCATGGACTAATAATGTGGATGTGTAAGGGGATTAAAATTTCATCGTTGCATGCATTGTTTTTTATGAATTTTAGAGTTTATCCATAAGTGCAATATTTTGGAATTGGTGAGAGGGATTTTATGAATTTAAGATTATTATATTGATTTATCAAATATTTTTAGTCAAACATATCAATGCAAATTTTGTTAATTGTCATATACTAGAGTTCATATATATTAATAATGATGGTGGTTAACATATACTGAAACTAAATTGATTTATCGGATCTTAAGAAAAGTAAAACAATACTTGGATTTCATATATATAATTTTCATACATACTCTTATATCTATCACAATAATAAAACCAATTTTGTAATAATAAAACTTAACATTTGGAATAGGCCTAAGGAGCTCAAATTTCCTTTTGAGTTGCAAAGCGCTGATGCAATAATGCTGTATGAAAACGTTATTTCCAAGTTTAGGAACACTGAGGATTGGTTGAAATAAATTAATTGTAATATAGGAGTTAAGAAAGGTTGTCCCTTGTCCTCTACCTTTTTGGGATATACATTGACAAGTTAGAGGGTTGTTTGGAAGAAGTAGGTTATCCGACTGACCCTACTTGGTATAGTCTTCCTCCTCCTCCTCCTTTACATTGATGGTATTTTTCTTATGGAGATGAGTCCCTATGATCTTGATAAGAAACTAAAAATTATCAATCATAGAGGTATAACGGAAGAGGTCACTCTACAAAATAATGATAATATCAAGCACATTATTGCATCTAAATTTAAGGAGAATTTTTTGTTCAATAAAGAATTAGAGGTTAAAATAATAATGAGGTGATCAATCCTAATCTATAAGATTTTAAAAAGTATCTTTGTGTTTTTACTAGTGTAAAGAACAAAATCAACATTTCAAAAATAAAGACAAACTCTCTCGAGCTCCATAGAAAAATAAGGCATTGGACAATTCCTACAATGTTGTGGATCGAAAGAATTTTTCATCTTTGTGAAACTAAGAGGGATGAAGATGAAATCAATTTCTCTTAGAATTTATGAAATACACCCACATTAGATCATAATATCAAAATATTTGTTACAATAATTACCTTTCTAACCTTTTCACTCATCAAAACTATGGTCATTTATGAATGTTTCTCTTAAATATTTTTTAGCACATAAATAGAATTCTAAAGAAACTTAAGTAGTTTTCTTACCATTATTAAGGCATGATAAACCAAATTTGGTCTAAGTGGGTGTTAACCATCATCATCATTATCATCATTGTAAGGCCTCCAAGGACACCCACCAAGCGCATGCACTCCTTGGGAAGATTCAATGACGGGAAGAGGAAGAACACAAGGAGGAAATGATCAATTGGGAAAACTAAAATGTTTGGGTGTGGGTAGGAGCACATTGGGACCCGGTGGTTATGTGAAATATCAATGGGGCACACACTATTTTTTCATTTTGGTGGAGGACAAAGACTTGGTTTTCATTTGGGAAAAGGTAGGGAAACTTGGGAGAACACATAAGGAGTGGACCCATCTTCCCTTGGCAACATGAGCGTACTAGAGAGGTTGGACGACTCCATCAACACACCCATGAAGATTTGCGATGATCGACACAAGGAAGAGCACAAGACAAGAGGAACACGCCCAAGGATGGGGTGCGTTGGTACAAGAGACAAACAATTTATGGGTGCATGGGCTTAGATGGGTGCAATGGGTCCACGGAGGGATGTGACTATCGGTTGAGTGTGACGATTTGTGATGGAGAACGACACACCAAAAATATGTGATGTTTCACACAAGTGACTCTAGGGATGATTCTAAGGATGGAAATTTATTTTGAAATGTAGAAACCTTAGTGAATCTCACTAGTCCTTAATATGCCAACTATACAATGTTTGGCGATATTTTTGTAAGAATATTCAAATTTCTAAATATTCTATGTAGTTTGTATAAAATTTTGGCTATTTTTTAGATAAAATATTTTTATCCTATAGAATTTGGGTGAATAATTTTTAGAATGGCGAATCCTTTTTTGGTAAAAAGCATGGAAAATTAGTCCATGAGCCAAATGTTTCCCCTAAAATGTTCCTTGAGTGACTCTTGGAGTCCATATAAAAGCAAGAGCACACAGCCAAAGGGAGACAAGGAAAACCAAGGAGCATTGATACTGGGAGCACTTGTGAGGTGCACCTTAGGTTGAGGCAAGGAATAACATCAAAGGGGAGTCTCGGTGTGAAAAAATCATAGCTTTAGATAGTTTTGATGTGCAAGGCAGAGTCATGAGACTCTGCCCATCTTTGTAACTGGGATAGTAGCACCCTCTTTTTAAAACTTTCTTTTTGTTTTAGAATATAAATAAACGAATCTGAGTATTAGGAATTTTTTTTGTTTCCCACACTATATATCTATCTTGTGTTTCACATGTTTTCTATTATATGCTAAATTTACTAAGTGTCAAACTAAGCTAAAAAAATTCAAGTATACAACTAAGTTGCATAGAGTAAGGATGTGACTCGTACATAGCCTAGAACAAAGTATGGGTATGCTCTAGGTGAAGAGGTGTGGTCCGGGTGAAGTATCCTTGGTTGAGCCAAGCTACCAAAGGCGAACCACCATGGTGTTGCATGTAAACAAGATGCCAAGGTTGGACTTGGGTATGAATCTCGGGGGCGTGAATGATGGTATCAGATCAGTTTCACAACAAAGGGTTTTGTAGAAATAGAGTGCACAATATGAAATACTTTGCACAATCTAGAATTGAGGAAACCAAGGGTGGTGTGACTCCTTGGATAATGACAGATGAAGTTGTATGATGGAAGAATGCCATGGATGACTCACAGTAGGTCGATTCAAGTGTCCCACTATGACCTAAGGTAGAAGAGTCTTGTTTTAAGAAATGAACTAGGATATCTAGGGACTTACAATGAAGCACCTTGGAAGAAAGTGGTGGACTAAGGGGATCCCCCACATAGTCTATGAAAGGAGAGTACAATGCAGGTATTTTTTATTGTGATTTTGTTTGTCTTTTTCACTTAACATGGAAAGAGTGGCAAGGCTTGATTTTCAACAAGCTATGAAGGGTGGGTGCATTGGGTGGAAAGTTTGGTAGCCAAGACTATTTGTTGTGCTTCATGTATCTAGATATCAATGGAAGAACGAAGCAATCTCTTGCTTAATCATGTGCCTCACACAAATTTTTGAAGACTCGGGTAATGAAGGAGATGGGAATTAGAGTCTCCCCATGCAGAGTTGCGATGAAGGTAGTAAAATCTAAGGAAAAATAAATAAATGGTGTTTCCTCCTCAGTTCACATTTGGCTTGATAATGGGAAGGTTGGGATAACTTCACGATGATATCTATGGATGACTTTAAGGTGATTCTTTGGAAATATTTCCTAAGGAGGACACATTCAGTCCTCATGACATAGATTGAAAACATGGTTATACTTGGTGAAAAAAGGCTTGGGTTGTGCACACAACTGCAAGGAAGTTTGGTGGAAAGGTGCAACTTATGTCTGCATTGAGTATGAAGAGAGCAATGATATGGAAGGAATAATGTATTTACGCAAAAATTGTTGGAGAGGTTCAAGAGGATGGAGTGGGGACACCTATTCCACTACATCTCACTGACATGTTGGGTGATCTTTTAGACATAATGTTAGACATGTTTTTGAAAGTTCTCTCACTGCGATGCATTGTTGACCACCGAATACAACTAGGGCTTGGGTTGTAGCCATCAACAAGAGATCCTTACTGATTTTTTGAGCTTGAGTTGAAAGACTTGAAGAGACAATTGATAGATTTGATTGATGTTGGCTTCATTTTTCCATATAGGTCCCAATATGATGCCTTGATTCTCATTCAGAAGAATAAATACACTTTAGAGATGTGGATGTGTTTGGAATACTGAACATTGAACAAGAAAACTATAAAAAATTGATACTCGTTTCCTTTAGTTGTCAATTATTTTGAAAAGTTGGCCAAGAAAAAGGATTTTCAAAGCTTGACTTGTGACATGGGTATTATCAAGTGTGAATTTCAAATGGAGATATGTTAAGAACCAAATATCAATATAGCATAGAAAATCCTCAAAAAAAGTACTCAACGCCTTGAAAAAGAGATAATTTCAGATAATAAGCCTCTTGGAGGGGGCAACCTCCTTTTACCCCACTTAAATGTTCAAGTACAAGATGATTCAAAATGAAAATGTCTCCTTGGTATATATAGGAGACTAGGAGGTATAATTACAACTAATGGCCTAAAGCTGACATAAATAAAATAACATTACTAATATAATATGCCCCAATTAAGGGGTAATGAGCCAATATTAGGGCTTAACATGCCCCTCCCCTTGAGACAAGTGTTGTCCGCAACGCTTGAGTAACTCTGGATGCTTCTGTATAAAAGACTCATCTTCCCTAGTGGAATCTTCAGTCGGTATTTCCTCCATTTAATGAGATACTCTGAAATGGATCTATTCCTCAACTGGCAAATTCTTGTGTCAGTGATGGCTTCAGGCTCCAATATGATTTTTCCTTCCTCGTCAAGTTTTGGAAATATAGTTTGAACTAGGATCTTGTCGCCTATAACCTTCTTTAAGCATGAAACATTGAAAGCTAGGTGTACTCGTGAAGATGCAGGAAGCTCCAATTTGTATGCCATAGTACCAATATTTTGCAACACCTTTATAAGGGCCATAGTACTTTGGTGATAATTTATTATCCTTCTTGGCTTGCTTGAGGGACATATGTTTGTATGGTTGTAGTCTTAAAAATACCCAATCCCTTACTTCAAAACTTCTTTCACTACAATGTTGATCTGCTTGTTGTTTCATGTGATTTTGTGCCATGGTCAGGTTGTCCTTTAAGATTTGGAGAACTTGTTGTTGATTCTCGATGTGATATTCCACTGCTTGAACCTTAGATTTTTATTTTAGAGAAGAAGTGATGGAAGGAGGGTGGTATCCATAAAGTGCCATAAATGGTGTCATTTTTGTTG
>JASDQU010739137.1:46822-82308 GCA_032191745.1 Picea mariana
CATCTGCAGAAGTTCCTGTAGGTGCCGTACCTGGATCTACCGCGATCCACTGATCTCTCTCCACCAAAAGATCTTCCATCTTGAGCTTCCACAACTCAAAGCTTTTCCCATTAAACTTCTCGATCTCCATCTTCGAGTTGCTTGCCATTTCTTTTCACCTGAAAAACAATACCGCGGATCTCCCACTGTAACAAGGCTTATCACAGTCCCGAGCCAAACCCTTGACGACAAAGGCATCCCCCTGAAGCCAATAAATCTCTGATACCAAATGTAAATTCTAACCTTGTACAATATCTACTGCAAACTGATATTAAGAAAAGAACAGAAAAGATACAATGGCAAATACAAACATTACACAGAGATTTTTCACCTGGAAACCCAAAACCGGGAAAACCAGCATATATTATATTGATACACTTGTATTACATTGTTTACAATACAATATACATATAGGATCCAGCGGCATCCAAAACCCTAACCCAATGACCTGGATTAGTCCAAAACCCTAATTCCTTAATCGGAAATAGAAAACCATCGGCAAAAACCATGTGCCGAAAACCATCTAATATCATGTGGTCCCAGAAATATGTCGTCCCGGAAATATGTCAGCCCGGCGATAATATGTCGGCTCGAAACCGGCGAAAATATGTCGGCCCAAAAAAAAAATTTTGGGGGCGCTGCCTCCGAACCCTCGCACGGGGGGCTCCGCCCCCCTGCGCGCCCGGCACAGGCGCTCAGACACTACTACTTGTGCAAATAATATAACACATACCCAACATTCCTGAGCAATTGATAGTTCCTCCATCTGCAATCATTACTTGAAACTCTGGCGCTGGATATACAAAGCAATTGAGATCTTTGGCTAATTTATAGTGAATAAAATTATGAGTACTGCCAGAATCAATTAGGACTATTACCTTTTTATTTTTGATGTATCCTTCGATCTTGAGGGTTTGAGGAGTGTTAATTCTAGCCAATGCATTACACGATATCGTGGGAGTCAACTCTTCAGACAAAATTTCTTCTACGTTTTCATCTTGAGATGGTTCTTGTTCTTGTTCTTCTTCCTCTTCACAATCTATGTACAACAATTTCTTCTCACCACACTTATGTCCCTTACTGTACTTGTTGTCACAATTAAAGCATACACCTTTTTCTTTTTTTTCCTCCAATTTTTGAGGTGTCAACCTTGTAGGTTGAGGTGTTTTAGAAGAAGGAGCAGTGTTCTCTCTATAGATGTTAGGATTGGTCCTTCTACTAGCCATCGCCATATTTTTACTTTCAACATTTCTTGCCACCTTAAATGCATTCTCCAATGATTTGGGTTCCCAAAGGCGAAACTCATGTTGAATGTTATCCTTTAAAGTTCCTATGAATACATCAATCAAGTGCTCATATGGAATATTGGTTACCTTTATATTCAATCTTTGGAAGTTCTCAATGTGCTTGGTAATTGAACCATTTTGCTTGAGATTTATCAATTGGATAAAGAAGGTATTGCTCCTTGTATCCTCATAGTGTGCTATCATTTCTTCCATGAAAATTGTCCAAGTGACGAGTGATTTGCAAGAAAAAAGCCATCGATACAATAGAAATTGATTAGGTTCTAAATATAAAGAAGCAATTTGTACCTTTTGTGTATGTGGCACATTATGGAGATCAAAGAATTGCTCCATCTAAAGTATCCATGTGACTAGGTCCTTGCCATCAAACTTCCTCATATCAATCTTAGGAACGTGGTTGGTCTTCAAACCAAAGTTGGAGTTTCTAAATTCTTGATTCACCTTCCTTGTGTCCTCATCATGAATTTCATGGAATGCATTTTCACTTTCAGGTGTCTTCTCTATTACAAAATTTTTCAATACTTCCTTGATCTCCCCTTTTAAACCATCTATCTTAGTATCCAACTTAGCTTCCATTAAATCCATCTTAGTATCCAACTTAGCTTCCATTGAATCCATCTTATTTTTTAGTTCACTTATGTCCCTACACATTTCTTCACCTTCATCAAGATTCCAAGTAGGATTTTCTAGAGGCTTATTTTGTGTAGAAGTTCCCTTTTTGGGTGGCATGTTGGCCAAATATCACCTTTGAACCTTGATTTTAAGGTGGTTCTGCTAGACAATATTTCTTCTGTTGTATCTGCCAAGTTTCGACCCTTCTGGGTGTGAAACTTTCTTTTATGTATTTCTCTGATATTTCTTCTCTGCAATGCCATAGGTCTGATCAAAATTGGATGTTCCAAGTGGAATTTACGGTAACTTCCCCACAACTTGCCGATTTTTTGCCTTTTCAGGAGATCTCACTTGTATAGTGTGCCCCGCACAAAATAATTAATATAAAATTATGAAACTCGCACCAGAAAAACTACAGACTATCCATGATCCAATGAAACCAGTCCTATGCAATTTGGATACTCTAGGAATATGTTATGATTGTTTTACCTGGAACACCTTCTTGATACTAGTCAATAGGACTAGTCAGATACCCTATCTTACACATGGTGTATATACAAATTTAAGATGACCCAGAAGCTGAAATTTTTACCAAAGATACCTTACTAATTTATGTAAATATACTCTAGATTTTACGGTCTGAAACATTACAGAAAAATTTTTATAGTAAAAAATCTGCAATGACTCAATTCAGTAGGATTCCAGAACCCTATCTGGTACAGGTTGTATCTCCAAAAGTATAATGCCTCAGGAGTTGAATTTTGAACCCAAGGTACCTTGATCTGTCTACTAAATATCCTAGAAGCCATTACTTCTAAAACATTGTAGAAAAATAGTTATAGCAAAAATTCCAAGGTGTCTCAGATGTAGCAGCGAAACCCCAAGACCTTGAGCTCTGATACCATATGTTAAGAACCAAATATCAATATAGCATAGAAAATCCTCAGAAAAAGTACTCAATGCCTTGAAAAAGAGATAATTTCAGATAATAAGCCTCTTTGAGAGGGAAACCTCCTTTTACCCCACTTAAATGTTCAAGTACAAGATGATTCAAAATGAAAATGTCTCCTTGGTATATATAGGAGACTAGGAGGTATAATTACAACTAATGGCCTAAAGCTGACATAAATAAAATAACATTACTAATATAATATACCCCAATTAATGGGTAATGAGCCAATATTAGGGCTTAACAAGATAAAGCGAAGACAACCTTGGTGACAAGGTATGGGAGCTATGGGTTGCTAGTGATGCCTTTCGAGTTGTGCAACGCTCCCATAACTTTTTGGACATTGATGAATGACGTGTCGTAGATGTTTTTGGAAAATTTCATTGTGGTGTATTTATATGACATCATAGTGTATAGGGAAATTATGGAGGAGCACAAGAAACATTCAAAACAGGTATTTGAGGCGCTGCGGTGGAAATAGTTGTTCTTGAAGAAGTCCAAGTGTGTTTTTGGGTAGAGCGAGATACCATTCTTGGGATATTAGATTGGCCAAGGATGCATTCACATGGAACCTAAGAAGGTTAAGGAAATTGAATATTTGGAATAGTCATGGATAGTTCATGATGCAAGAGTCTTCCTTGGACTAGCCAACTACTATTGCAAGTTCGTAGAAGGATACTCCAATATTGATGCACCACTGATTGAATTGGTGAAAAAGGAGAAGGAATGGAACTAGATAGAGAGGAGAAAGTATACGTTTGAAGAAATAAAATACATAATTGTCATTGCTGCCATGATGAAGCTTCCATATTTGAACAATCATTTGAATTGAATACAGATGCATCAAACTTTGCCATTGGAGGAGTTTTAATGTAGGAGGGACATCTTGTTTCCTTTGAGAGAAGAAATCTCCAAGATCACGAAAAGAGATAAATCGTTCATGAGAAGCATATGACTTCAATGGTACATTATTTGCAGACTTGGAGACACTACTTGTTGGGAAATATGTTTGTCATGAAGACAAACAATGTTTTGAAATGTTACTTCTGGACACAACCGACATTGTCACCAAGGAAGGAAAGGTGGAAAGACTTCCTTTAAGAATTTGACATGAGCATTGAGTATAGATCTAGAAGGTTGAACGTTGCTACGGATTCCTTGAGTAAAAGGGAACAACTTGTCCTATAGGAGGAAGAAAAGTTTCCTACATCAAGGGGAAACAAGATTCATGTCTTGGAAGAGTTTTACGAATAGATCAAGGAAGGGTTAGAGCATGATAAGAAAATGAAGAACGTCATGAAGAAGGTGAAGGAGGGAAAACCACAGAGTTTTTTGCTATGCGATGGATTTTTGTACTTTGGGGAGAAAATATATGTCCCTAAGTCATCCAAACTTAGGAGAGAGATCTTGAAGGAATTTCACGACTTGCCCTTGGCTGCCCACCCAAGACAATAGAGAATGATGGAATTATTGGAGTGAGGATACTTTTGGGAGCATATGAAGAAGGATGTGGAGGAGTACGTTCACACTTGACTTATCTGTCATCAGGATAATATGGACACCAAAATGAGAGAACGGTTGTTGCACCTTTTACCAATTTCAGAGAGATCATGGATGAGTGTCTCAATGGACTTCATCACATTTCTTTCAACGATGTAGGGACACAATGTGATTTTGGTTATGGTGGATCAATTCTCCAAGTATGTTGTCTTTGTTGTGGTGCAAATGTCTTACAATGCCGAATAACTTGTAAAGTTGTTTTTCAAGAACATAGTGAAGTATTAGGGTATTTCGTTGAACATTGTGTCAGACAAGGATGCAAGGTTCACAAGTAAGTTTTGTACAACATTGTTCAATCTTGTGGGGATAATTTTGTTGAAGCATCCAACCTACCATCCATAGATAGATGGGCAGAATGAATGAATCAACGCACTTCTATAGGATTACTTGCAACACTGTGTACAAGAAGATAAAATGAATTAGTCGAACTTGTTGGATGCCACCCATTTCAACTACAACCTATAGAAGAGCTCAACGATGGGCTATATTCTATTTGAGTTGACTAATGGAAAACAACCCACAACTCCTCATTTTATGACACATGGTTACTATGGTAGAAATCCATCGGTCATGGGTTTCGTGAAGAGTTGGAAGGATCGGTTGGATATAGCTCATACACACTTGACTAATGCAACATACAGGATGAAGTATTGGAATTAACACATCAGGCGTGACAAATAATTCCAAGTGAGTGAGTTGGTCTTACTCAAGCTAAGAAGAGACTATTTCCCACCATTTCAAAGGGATGGCTCCATGTCTTGTGTGAAGGTATTAGGGACCATTCAAAGTTATTGACAAGATTGGTAACTTCACGTATAGATTGGAATTTCCATTCCACATGTAACAGATTCATCCTCTCTTCCATGTTATCCAATTGAAGTAATGCTAGAGGGACCTGGATGACCCAAGTCGAGTGAGCCATCTAGAGCACTGACCATGGCTGCAGATAAGCCATAGTTGGAGGTAGAGAAGATTTTGGCACATATCATATTGGGATGCAGTAGGGATCAAGTGCATGAGTACTTCATCCATTGGAAGGAAAATCCTGATGAAGAGAATTGTTGGGAGAGGTATGATTCCTTGTGGAATTATGAGGACATGATTCTAGAGTTTTATAGAGGTCTCTATGGATTGAAAGTGGTACATAAGTTTTTGGGATGACAAAAAGTGTAGTGGGGGAGGATGTAAGGCCTCCTGGGACACCTACTAAGTGTGCACACTCCTTGGGAATATTTGTTGATGGATGTAAGAAGAGCACAAGGAGGAAATGATCGTTTGGGAAAACTAAGATGTTTGGGTGTGGGAAGGAGCACCTTGGAGCATGGTGGTGACGAACATTCCCAAGGAGGAACACACACTTCTTTCCTTGTGACGAGCGATGAAGACTTGGGTTGTGTTTGGGCAAGGGCCATGCGACTTGAGAGAATTCCCAAGGAGTGGACTTTTTTTCCCTTAGAAACATTCACACGCCAAAGAGGTTGAATGACTCCATCAACACATCCATAGTGATTCGTGGTGATTGACACAAGGAAGAGAACAAAACAAGGGGTGTGCACCTAAGCATGGGGAACATTAGTCCAATAGATGAATTTTTTATGGGAACACATGATTAAATGGGTGTAATGGGTCCATAGAGGGGTGCGATGGTTGGTTGAGTGTGACAATTTGTGAAGGGGTGCAATGCACCAAAGAGACATGGAATTTCGCACAAGTGATTCTTGGAGTCCATATAAAATCAAGAGAACATGACGAAAGGGAGATTAGGAAAACCATGTAAGGAAAGAGATGAAGCTCTGAGGCTAGGAGTAATAGTGGGGCACACTTGAGGCTAAGGCAAGGAAGAAAAAAAAAAAGGAGTCTTGGTGTGATGAAATCGTAGGTCTAGACAGTTATGATGTTTAAGGCATAGTCGTGAGACTCTACCCATATTTGTAACTAGGATAGTATCACCCTCTTTGTAAATTTTTCTTTCTATTTCACAATATAAATAAACAAAGTCGGGTATTAGGAATTCTTGGTGCTGCCTACACTAAATATATGTCTCTTATGTTTCACATGTTTTTTTTGTATGCCAAATTGACTAAGTGTTAAACTAAGTTAACAAATTTCTAAGTATACAACTGAGTTGCATAGAGTAATGATGTGACTCATCTATAGCCTAGAATAGAGTATGGGTATGGTATAAGTGAAGAGGCATAGTCCAGGTGAAATATCCTTGGTTGAGCCAAGGTTCCAAGAGAGAACCATTGTGGTAACACACATCCACGAGATGCCAAGGTTGAACTTGGGCATGACTTTTGGGGGTGTGACAGTCATTATATTAATTTTTGGAGATGTGTTATATTATTTATAGTTAGATTGTGTATTAATATTATATGCTTTTATGTTTTTTTGACTCATTTTAATTTAATATGGATTAAATAATTAAGATATAATTTAATTTTAGTGAATAAATTAGGATTTTATATGTTGCAAAATACCTAAATATTTTTTCAACTAAATTCTTTTAAAATAAATCTCTATTATTATACGTTTTATTATTTGTTCTATGTTTTACTTTAAAATCTATATACATTACTTCACTAATTTTTTAATCTAACCATATTATGTTTGAAATACATTGTAATTTATCTTATTAGTCCCTACCCTTCGAGATGCATGGACTATTAGTAATAATTTTTCTAATGTTCTATTAGTATGGCACGAAAACCAAGCATTTTAACCAAAGTTTCAATTGTTTCGTACAATTTTCCAAATCACATTTGTTTTTTAATCCTAAGTTTTAAGTTTGAGCCCTTATTTGGCTTCATATCAAGCCAAGCATCTTGAAACTTAGGGAAAGAGTGGCTTGAAACTTAGTGAACATGATATGTAGGAAGCACTGTGAATCAATGTTAAGTTTCAACTTAGCATTAAATTCGAACATTAAATGTTTAATATTGTATGATGCATAACTCATAACCTTTTCTCTGGTTAGCTTCCAACCTTGTCTTTGGTGAGCTTCCAATAGTCCTCCCACTCGGTCACTTGCATGTGGATTTCCATCACTATAAGCATCTTTGCTAAGGATATTGTTTCCTCCCCATTTCTCTTCTTCCTCATGCACTAAACCTGACTTATCCATCTCCCCTTGCTCCTTTTTTCTCTGAGAGAGATGATCTTTCATACGTACAATAGAGAGCAGTGTAAATTATGGGACATCACATCATGAAATAATAACATGCCAAGACAACCTTAATTGTCTCCATGTTCCTGCTTCAGAACTATATTTCTTCCCCACCTATTGTGCATACCTTGATAGCTAGATACCCACACTTCTCCATGAAATAACACTTCCACCTAAAATATGTGGAGGAGAGAGAGCTTCACATTCTATTCAAAGGAATCACTATCACTAAGAATTGACTTCCACAAAATAGGAGGTGACTCAAATTAAATTTACCATTGGCACTTCCACATAATTGTTTTTCTTCAGTTTTACAATGAATTTAAGAGATATGATATATTTGTGATCAAAAATACGAAGATATTTTTTTTTATTCAATTTTCATAAATTCAAATGTTATTACTGGTAAATAGAATTTGACAACAAATAATTGTTTCAATTATATATAATACAAATTGGAAAGATGAAAAGTAGGCTAGTAGGGAGCTTACTATGATTTATGCTATAATGCAAGGTTGTCTCAATAATTGGAGGAGAAAATCCAATTCCAGTGACAAAAAAAATAATACAAGATCTGAATTATGAACAACTTGAGTGCAAAGTCATAATAAATTTTATATCCCTACGCGGTAGTCTTCATTGCATTGATAACTTTGATCATGACACTCTTTTATTAGATATCAAAATATTCAACACCAAAAATCTCCTTTCACTAACATATCGCTCCTACCTGCATTTTAGAACATATAATAATTGCGATAAATAACCATTGTTGCATCAAGCGCATTAAACTCTTAAAAACAAACAAACAAGAACACACCTTATCTCACCAATACGAATGAACATAGAAATGTGATCACCAAACACAATATAACTAACACATGCATAGACATGGAGGGGGGGGGGGGGGGGATNATGCTAACTCTTGAAACTGGGAGGCCGAGACTATGCAATTAACCTATTTCCTTTTCCAACTCTAGCTATGTAAACGCCACTTTATGCGGCACATTTACTCCACATTTCCTTGCTCGACAACACCAACATCTTCACTCTTATTTATTACAGAGAAAATAAGTATTCCTTCAATATTTAGGAACAATTTATAACACCTTGATTTTTTGTCTTTCATATTATAATGGGAAGCCTTCAGACTCTTCAACCATTTCAGAGACCATATTCTTCTTTAATGGTTTCCAGAAAACATCTCCTACGTGCCTTTTCTCTGCACCTTAGCAGTTCTTAGCAAGTGAGAGGCCTCTTTGAACTTGTGTCATTGCTCTTACAATTCCTTCAGCGGTTTGGAAGCAATTCATAGCACCTTGATTCTGTGTCATTCATATTATTATAGGAATCCTTTAGACTCTTCAGCCATTTCAGATACCATCTTCTTATTTAGTGGTTTCTAGACAACATCTCCTATAGGTATTTTCTCTACAGCATATTAGCAGTTCTCTGTTGGAGAGAGGCCTCTTCGAACTTGTGCCATTACTCTTACAACTCTTCAATGCCCGCAGCCTTGGAGAAAATGTGCCTACCTACAAATAACACTTTTTGAGGTTTGTCTTTTTCCATAAAACATATGTCATATTACCACTCGCAACTTTTATCCCTTTGATTGTGACATGATCTAGAAATGACATCTTTTTATACCATGTTTTCCTACTGTTAACCTGTTTCTACCTACCTAGACCTTGTATCAATCCATTATTATGTGAGATTTAGACTTAATTTTTTCCATTACGTTTATTTAGTACTTTACATGAACTTATGAATAAACATTAGAAAAATATCATATTTGCATTTATATTTGAGTTAATTTGAAAAGATGATATGCCAGACAAGTTGTTGTGCAGATTGTGATGTTTCCACGGGGGATGTTTTGGTTCAAATTGTTGCAACACTCATTTTCAATTGTTACAACTCATCATGGAACTACTTTGCACTACAACTCCCATTGTTGCAACTCCCATTGTTTCAACTCTTGTTGTTGCAACTCTCGTTACTACAACTCGTCCAAGGAACCTTGAGTCGTTGGAATCGTGAGCCATGTTGTCACTTATTTTTCATTTATGGATTTATGAAACAACAATATTAGTCCAAGAATATCAAAGATACAAAGATAATTTTGCAATCCCAAGACAAAATATTAGCTTGAATGGTTAACCAAGAATCTTGGAATTTTTGGGCAAAAGATCTTGGAGTTATTTATTATTTGCTAATTGTTAGCAAAAGATCTTAGAAGTTATGTATTGTTTGATAATTGTTAGCAAAAGATCTTGGAGTTATTCATTAACTGCTAATTATTAGTTGGAAATTATTTGTTATTTAGGAATTTGTTGTAACCACTATGGATTTATCAAATCCACAAGTGGGATTATTTAAATATTTTCTATTTCTAGTTTCCATTCAATCTATATATAAAATAGAGCACTCTCTCCATTATTAGGGGAGGACTCTTAGAGAAACTTCCAAATGATAATGGAATAATTCATTAATCTTTTATTTCATTTTTTAATTGTAGTTTAATAATTTATGTAGTGACTGATTTAATCAATTAATTTACTCTATTTTCTTATTATATTTGTAATAGATTGATTAATTTTGATTAATTTAATTAATTCATGTTGTAAGTGTTGATATAGAATAATATCAACACTATGTTTTATGGAGGCAAGGCCCACTCCAATAGAACATAGTGTTGTGTAGCTTATGTAGTTTTCTTTAATTTATCATTGTGTGATTTAATTATGTGGGTTGTTAATTATTTGTTGTGTGCTTCAATTCATTTATGTTGTTAGTTATTGAGGAGGGATTGCATTTATTCAATCATGCAATTTCTTTTTCACATAGGATTGTATTTCATTATGTGCTTAACCCAATGGTTGCAATTTTTGTTTGGAGTAATGAAAGGGATCATCTTGGCGAGGATTATGATTTGATTTCAAGGACTTAGTTAATTTATTTTTCAACAAGTAGGTAATATATTTCCTTTCATCACGTGTGATTTATTTCCAACAATTGTGGTGTGAATCTCAATTTCTGCAAGAGTAATTTAGAGTTTCAATTATGTAATTAGTTTTACTGTACATAGACGGGGTTTCTTCAGGAAATAGTTGAGTCATATTCCTAATACCTGCAGTCGGTGTGGATTTCCTTTCCAGCACAATAGTTAGCATATTTACTTTTCTTCAAGTGTGACATTTACATTCTTGTCTATGTTTTCTTTCCAACAAGTGTGATATTTCGATTCCTACAAGTGTGATTTACTTTCCACAGTTTCTAGAACCTTTCCATAGATTGATATTTTTCTATACTCTGACCACAAACGCAATCATCGATACTATGACTACATATCAAATCAATGGGAGAGTAGAGTGTAGCTTGCATATACAGTGCATGGTAACTCACAAGTTCCATATGAGCCCCAGATTGATAACTAAATGCACAGTCTTTTTATCTTTCTTCCTGAGAAATTAGAAAGGTAATTAAAAATCCCGCCATTTTTGGCTTCGTTGTCAAGGATTTACCAAAGGCACATTTTTATTCTTTCATTGGCTTGAAATTCATTCTAGCATTTTGATTCTTGCATTGGTTTGAAATTCATTCTAGACTTTTTTATTCTTGCATTGGTTTGAATAGCATTCTTTCATTTTTTTAGCATAACACATGATTGGATTACTTAAAGATTTGTTGTGGTGTAGTAAGAGCCACCCATAGTACTAATCTCTCTTTTGCAGGAAGCCTAGAAGGAGGAAATAAATGCATTGGTGAATGAAGAGAAGGAGCCAAGGGGATGACAAAGCCTTCAAATTTTATTCTAGAATGAGGATGCACATGTATCGTTCCAAGACAAGAGTTGCAACTCTTGAGTATATGTTGTTGAAACTCCCTTCTCAAGCATAGTTGTTGAACTCTGGGTTGTTGACATCGTTGTTGCAACTCTTTTTTGTTTCTGCAACTCTCAGTGCTACAACTCTCCGCTACTACATCTGTTGTTGTTGTTACAAATTTCATTATTATGTGACTCTTGCCTCATCATTGTTGTGACTCTCATATGTGATATTTGAAAATTACAATTATTTTGTTGGACATGAAAGTAAAAATATTGAATGAGATGTTTTTTTCCACCCATCCTTATCTCCTTCCTCCACTCTTATGACATTCTTCTTTCTCATTCATTAGTCTCATCTTCCCCCTCTTCTACTCCCTCCCTCATTTCTTTTCTAGCCACTAACTCATGGTTCTTTTCTTCAATAAACCTAGTCTATTTGTTTTTGGAAGGTTATGCATCAAATCAATGAATAAATTCTTAAGAAATTAATTGTTGGTATAAGTATATAATGATTTATGATTCTTCTTGAGAAAGTGTGGTTACATGTTTCACCTCCTCTATTTTCTTGGTAAAATACTATCATACTATAAGTCTTTAGTGGTAGGTACAGTAAAGAATGTAGGATTGACATTGGTACATCTCGTATCCATACTATTCTCCTAGAAAACTGGTGAGCACCATGGTTGGGTACCTAGGTGTTTCGGTAGATGGAAATATGTCCATAGAATGACCAATATCTTAGTCTCTACAATTAGTTTAATGTTTGTCCCTCGAGTACAATAGGTTCCCATTCAACCTTATACTAGTGTTTGTCCCAAAGGCACAGTTGACTTCCAACTGGTATATTGCTCCAAAATCACAATCTGCAAGTAAACATAGGATCCTCATCATCTAATTGATTTAAACCAAGTTTTTTTCCATAGACTTACATGCTTCATCTTCTCTAATTGTTTCTTGGTGAATGATGGTCATACCATAAATAATGTAAGATTGAATTTGATACATCCCGTACCAAGAAAATTATCCTAGAGAACTAGTGAGCACCATGGTTGGGTACCTAGGTGTCTCAGTAGATGGTAATATGTACATAGGACGACCAATGGTTCAGTACTTACATCTAGATTGATGCTTGGCCCTGGAGTACAACAGATTCCCAGTCAATATTGTATCAGTGTTTGGCTTAAAGGTGTGGTTGGTTCCCAGATGGTATATTTCTCCAATTCACAGTCTCACCAATTAATTCTAGAAGAACCATCATTTGATTAAGCCAACTTCTAATTTTCTGCAATATTTATTTTACAAATTTTACAAAAACATAGTGGATTATGCATTCTCATTGTTCAAAAGAATATTTGACACCTTAAAGCATATCATATTTTAATTAATGGGTCACTTTGTGGATTCCCACAATGGTTGTGTCAGGATCCCATTTCTACCATACTACATCTTGAATTGAAATGCTTAATTCTTGTTTTATTCTTGATTTGAGTGTTGTTTTTTTTCATTTTTCTCCAAGTCTTGTCAAGATCATCTCACTCAATATAAGAATTGGATGCTTGAAATTTTCGGTATTTGGACCTTATATTTAAAATCATATTCCTACAAAAATTCATGCATATCCAAATCATAATAAGAAAGCATGTCTTTTTATAGCATGTGGGCTTGTTAAATTTATTGAAAACTCAATGGGGACAATATTGTTTTGGGATACCATATGGGCATGTTTTTAAAACTAGTTTCTATCCAAAAGATATCTTGAAATATATTTTCTAACCCAATTTGAATTTTTCAATTTGGATATCAAACACAAAAGATATGGTCAAAATCCTTACTAGTTGTCCAGCAAAAAAATCAAGAACAGAGTTGGAAAAAATCATTTTTGGGAGACCTAATGCATGAATTTTGAAAATTTGTTTATATGGTGTATTTTTGTATGAATATGATTTACAATTCAAGTGAAATCACTCAATTATGATATCATACCAGAAAGTTATGCCTGAAATACTAACTGCTTGTCTGAAATAAACACTGCTCAAAATTTGTTTCCTTGTCTGGTCATTGGCATATTTGACCCATCAATTATTATTTTTTACAAAATATAGTTCTATTGGAGATAGCTACATGAATATAATTTAATTTCCATTTTTTATCATTTTGATCCTTTTTAAAACGAAAAAAAATTACACCTAAAATAATGATTGTTGGTCTAAATGGGAATTTTAAAACAACATAGACATGCAAGATACTCCACAACAGTTTAGCATATCATCTCGCAGAATTTTGAAAACCTGTTTCTACTAGAAGTATCCCTATGAAAATTATTTTTTTTGGATTTGGAATCACTTCAATCAGACATCAGACGAATAATCTATCAATTAAACACTACTAGGAGGTCTAGCTGGGGAACATTTCTCAGCAGGAAAAAAATGAGAATTTCCTTTTTTTATTATTCTTTGGATTTGATTTATATGTGTTATTTTCAATTTTTAAATATTTCATGGGTTAAGAGAACTTGATTACCTCTTCTCTACCACAATATTACATTTTATCGTAGGAAGCACTTGCTTTTTTGTAGGTCCCAAGAGGATCAATAAGATCAATCCATGCACAAGTGATTCTTGAAGACAAAATTTCATGGGGTGATGATGATTCCTTGCATTTTCTATGATTTGAATATCGAGGAGGTTGTTACAAATATGTTACCCCGCGACAGAGGCATCGTTACAAATGTTTCAACACCTAAAACACGTGTTGTTGCAACACTCTCTTTGCTACAACAACTTCTTGTTATTGCAACTCCTTATAGCAAATACAACATAGTTGTTGCAACACTGCAGTTGCAACACTTCACATAAACTACAACATATAATTTGTGACACATCACAGTTCTTGTTACACCATTGTTGTTACTTGTGTGTTTCTACTCATATCTTATCGATGGTTCAACAAAATACAAATGAAGAATTGATTTGAAGAATTGAAGACGAGTGTTCCAAAAATCATGTTCCACTATCACATTTCCAATACCCTTGCTATAGATGAATCTTTGCATAACACATATCATTCATCCTTCTCATTCATCAGTACCATGGTATTCCCATGCACTTATTTCTTTATTTTTCAAACTAATTGCATGTTGAAGTTCATGAAGTTCCTTTGATTATGTGGTTTCCCTTGAAGCTTGATCTTTTTCCTTATAATATATTTTGGATAGCCACTGCTATTAAGTTACAACTTTATCCTCATCACTTCTTACTTCCTACTCCGACCATACCTAACCTGTGCAGTAAAGTGAGTCAACTCACTTACAATGTTGAGTTACTTTGTTATCATTTCCGTTTCCTTAATAAATTTGATGGTGAAAACCTGTCTCAGGCACCATCATACCTTGGAATGCTTGAAAACAAGCTTGCCAACAAACATTCATGGGGAATAAAAAATAATAATAAAAAAAAATTATGACTATGAAAACTCTCTTGGCGTAGTTAGATAGATCTTGTTTGAAAACCATTTTGTTGGTGGACAAAGTTTGCACACAAAATAAGAGATAAACAATTCCATCAAAATTCCTCTCTGAATAAATATCTCCAAGTTTTTCTACTCCATCATAAGGTTGTTCTAGATCTCAATCTACAACTCCTATTGTGGTCCAAAGTTCTAAGCTCTGCATTGCTCTTCCTTGCAATTTTTTTAACATAATTTTGGACCATATCATATCTCTTTCCTCTCGAGATCTTGTTGCAAAAGATCATGGACTTCTTAGGTAGGTGAAAATATGCTTATTTTTCTTTGATTTAATCTAAGTTCATTAGATGCAATGGATTTGAATTTAGAAAGCCACTTAGGCATCTGTCCTACTTCCTCACATTTTTTCATTTCTCGAGGGTGGACAATCTCTTCAACCTGGGGGGAATACCATCACCTTTACATACCATAACCATCCCTTTCCATTTATTTTCATATCCACTCCAATATCCATTCATAAGAAGGATTACATGTTTTCAACAAGATAAAAATAAGCCCCTGGTGCCACAAAATAACCAACAGGAGTAACAAGAGAAGAAAAGATACAATTGTTTCCCCACAAGAACTAACAATAGCCCAAGAAGTAGCTGATACACATTCACATGAAAAGGAAACTATTGGAAGAGAGGGATAGGCTATCGAACCTAAAACAAGAGAAGCTATTGTAGAATCCATTCTCACAGAGGTATAAAACATAGGTACGTGATTCATTTTCATGGTTCTGTAATGTTGTATAAGCTTTCCACATCTTCACAAATTGTTATGAGTTACAGAGTTACCCTCAATAGATTCAAGTGAATATTTATTAGAAGTCAGATATGGTATGTGGAGGGAAAATCATTTCCTTCATTGTGAATACATATTTGACATCTCCCTTGAAGCCAAATGAGACCAACCTCATTAAGGATATTCCCGTTAACATTATGAGTGATTTAACTTGAATTTCAGGCTTGTTTAGATGACTCTTGTATTCACATCTAAAAGGGGAATTTATCAATAGTCCCAATATTCTCTTGTTCTTTTCCTTTAGAACAAAATCATTGTATATATATCATTATCTTTTGGCTATGGGAAAATCTCTACTTGCTGACAAGCGTAGAGAAAAGAGCGCGCATGGAAGAGATAAAAAGTTCATATTCAATGGATGAGGGACAACAAGAGCAATGGTGTTGAAATTATTTTTGATATAGATAAAGAAAGTATATTTTTTTTCAAAGATACCAAGTGTGGAATTGATCAAGAAGTTGGGTTGTAGCTAATTTTTATTACACGAGGACATGCAATTTTTTCATTTTGAGGGAGCAGGGGTTTTTGTGCATTTAATGGAGTTTCGAAGAAAATAATTGGAATCAAGATTACTACAAAGAACAAGAAAAATTTGTGGTAATTTCATGTTCTTACTCATTCACATTTTTTCTTGAAAAGTTCATAAATTGAATTGAGCATATCTCACAAACTATACATCTGATTTCCATGAAATTTGGAGGAAAGAAGCGCTACAATGAGAGAAACAAAAAAAAAAGGGTAATTTTGGTTCATGGTTTTCAAGAAAGTGGCCACCTTCACCTAAAACTAATTTAGTTTTCTCTCAAAATACATGCATCAAAAGGCTCTGATTTTTGGTATGAAGAAGCAATTAAATAGTAAGAACTTTCTCACAAAATTTCAAAAAAACCTAGTTTATAGTTTGGGAGAAAATGGTTAAATAAGTTGTTTCTACTCATACAACAGTTTGTTGCAACTAATGTAACAACTTATTGGTTTATATATTGGGATATGTGAACTGGATTGCTATGATTTTATGTAAATAGAGGCATTAAAAGGTGATAAACATACCCACCAAGAATCTCTTCAGTCTGGGTTTTCATTTGCATGGAATGTCAATTTCTTTGAATTTGCTACAACTCCATCAGAATTGCTAAGAATCACTTGATAGATACTTTTGAAAAATGTACACATACCACAATAGAAGCCAAAAATTCCATAGACAACATAATCACTATCACACAAGAACCAATGTTGGACATGGAAGGTAATGACACCAACATTGCTACACAAGAACCAGTGTTGGCTCTCAAAAACCATAAAAAAACAATTACGTTGTTACAAAAGAACCAACAATGAATTCAAAAGTTGATCCACAAGAACCTATTGCAGACATGAGGGAAATGATCAAGAACAAAAAGATAAAGATACTTTAACATTCTTCTAGTTGGATAATTTATGGCATCCTGTAGGAAGGATCGTGACAGTGGAAAAATTGCAAGAAAAACATTTAAGGTAAATGGAAAGTGCATTAAAAAAAATGGAAGTTCTTATATCTTGGTTGTGGGTTGCATGAGGACATGCAACATTTTCGGCTGGGGGGAGATGACGAGCTCCAGAAATGACATCTTTTTATACCATATTTTTTTACATTTAACCTCTTTCCGCCTACCTAGACCTTGTATCAATCCATTATTATGCGAGATTTAGTCTTAATGTGTTTCCATTGCATTATTTTAGTACTTTACATGAATTTATGATTAAACATTAGAAATAGATCGTATTTTCATTTATCTTTGAGTTAATTTGAGAAGATAATATGACAGACAAGTTGTTGTGTAGATTGTGATGTTGCCACAGGGGATGTTTTGGTTCCAATTGTTGCAACACTCATTTTGAATTGTTGCAACTTGCCAGAGAACTATTTTGCGTTGCAACTCTTGTTGTTGCGACTCCACCTATGTTGCAACTTTCCTGAAGTATTGTTGTTGCAACTCTCATTGTTGCAACTCCACCTGTGTTGCAACTTTCCTAAAGTACAGTTGTTGCAACTTTTATTGTTGCAACTCCACATGCACTGCAACTTGCCTGAAGTACAGTTGATGCAACTCGCCAAGGAACTATTTGCACTGCAACTCTTGTTGTTGCAACTTGTCCAAGGAACCTCGAGTCGTCAAAACCATGAGCCACATGCTGTCACATAATTTTCATTTATGGATTTATGCAACAATAATATTAGTCCATGAAGATCAAAGATACAGAGATAATTTTGCAATTCCTAGACAAAATATTAGTTTGAATGGTTCACCAAGAATCTTGGAATTTTTCAACAAAAGATGTTGAAGTTATTCGTTATTTGCTAATTGTTTGCAAAATATCTTGGAAGTTATCTATTGTTTCCTAATTGTTATCAAAAGATCTTGGATTTATTCATTAATTGCTAATTATTAGTTGGAAACTATTTGTTATTTAGGAAATTGTTGTAACCACTACGGATTTATTAAATCCATAAGTGGGTTTATTTAGATATTTGTTATTTCTAGTTTCCATTCAATCTATGTATAAAAGAGAGAACTTTCTCCATTATTTAGGGACGACTCTTAGAGCAATGTCCAAATGACGATGGAATAATTCATTAAGTTTTTATTTCATTTTTTAATTGTAGTTTTATAATTTCTGTAGTGTCTTATTTAATTAATTAATTTAATAAATTGTATTTGTATATTTGTAATATATTGATTTATTTTGATTAGTTTAATTAATTTAATGAATTCATGTTGTAAGCATTGATAAAGAATAATATCAACACTCTCTTCTATGGAGGCAGGGCCCACTCTAATAGAACAAAGTGTTATGTAGCTTAGGTAGTTTTCTTTAATTTCACATTGTGTGATTTTTTTTTTACTGGGGAAATCAACAACTAGTCAGGAACGTACTCACGTGACACATGGTCATGTTATCCAAATTCTATTACTATATCCACATGCATCCCAATGCGGCCCCTCATGCGACACACAAGGCTAGTCGATGGTTTCCAACTAATGACTTCAAATAATGGAGTGCCTTAACAATACACTCTGTCACCGAGTGTTCTACACCCCGGGGGATCCCATTGTGTGATTTAATTATGTGATTTGTTAATTATTTGTTGTGTGCTTCAATTCATTTTTGTTGTTAATTATTCAGGACGGATTGTATTTATTCATTCACACAATTGATTATTTGCATACAATTGTATTTCATTATGTTCTTAACACAATGATTGCAATTATTGTTCGAAGTAATGACTTGGATCATCTTGGCATGGATTAGACTCTGATTTCAAGGACTTAGTTAATTCCTTTTCTAGCAAGTAGTTAATCAATTTCCTTTCAGCATGTGTGGTTTATTTTCAGTAAGCGTGGTGTGAATCTCAATTTCTGCAAGAGTAATTTAGAGTTTCAATTCTATAATTAGTTTTAATGCACACAATTAGGGTTTCTTTGGGAAACAATTGAGTCATATTCTTTATACCTACAACTAGTGTGAATTTCCTTTCCAGCACAGTAGTTAGCATATTTACTTTTCTGCAAGTGTGACATTTACTTTCCTATCTATGTGTTTACTTTCCAAGAAGTGTGATATTTCAATTCCTGCAAGTGGGATTTACTTTCCATGGTTTGTAGAACCTTGCGAGAGCTTGAGAATTGTCTATATTGTGACCACAAACGTAATCATAGATATTACAACTACATATCAAACCAATGTGAGAGTAGAGCATAGCTTGCATATACAATGTACGATAACTTGCAAGTTTCATAAAAGCCCCAAATCGATAATTAAATGTAGAGTCTTTTTAGTTGTCTTTCTAAGTAATTAGAAAGATAATTAAAAATTCTGTGAGAATGATTACCATTGAGTCATATTCTTTATACCTACAACTAGTGTGAATTTCCTTTCCAACACAGTAGTTAGCATATTTACTTTTCTGCAAGTGTGACATTTACTTTCCTATCTATGTGTTTACTTTCCAACAAGTGTGATATTTCAATTCCTGCAAGTGGGATTTACTTTCCACGATTTGTAGAACCTTGCGAGAGCTTGAGAATTGTCTATATTGTGACGACAAACGTAATCATAGATATTATGAATACATATAAAACCAATGGGAAAGTAGAGCGTAGCTTGCATATACAATGCATGATAACTCGCAAGTTTCATAAAAACCCCAAATCAATAATTAAATGCAGTCTTTTTAATTGTCTTTCTATGTAATTAGAAAGATAATTAAAAATTCTGTAAAAATGATTACCATTGAGGTGGTTAGAACTTCCAATTCCACGTGACACATGTTGAGGTGAAACAAATTTCTTGTAATGACACTGGTTAGGAGAAAACATATACTGTATTAAACAACTTAATTTTGAAGTGATGCACTAATTAAAACAACAAACAATGCATATTCTGCAACATCTTCCCAACAAAATCCCTCACCCATATGATAATTTCGTGTGTTTCCCTCACCTAATTAATATTTTATTTTCATATTTATTCTAACAACTTGGTAACATACTTTTCATATAACGTATTACATTTCATTCCATTTTAATTATATTATTAGATTGAAAGTCTTACTTACCATACTATTGTTTGAAATATCTTCCTTTCTTTGCTTATATAATGAAAACTTTATGCAACATATTTTATATATATTTAATTTTAATGTATAGGAATTTTTGCAAATTATTTTTTTGGGTTTTTTGTATTAGTTTTTTTAAGAAAATCAAAAGAGAAGAAACATTATATATAAAATTTAATTAATAGATAAATATTTAAATAATATATTTTATTTTTAATTTTTTGTTTTTATATATTTATTTTTAAATCTGTAAACTAAATAAAATTATATCTATTTATTTATGGAGTTTTTTTTTTTTTGTTTTAATTTGTTTCCATATAATAATGACATTTCTACTTCTTCAATTGTAAACCGTACCTTCCTTTTTATCATACAAGTAAAATATGATTGTAAAACTTATTTTCAAAATACATTTTCATTCTAAAACAATTTTAAAATATTACACGAATAAAAACAAGTACCTTCCTTTTGATCATACAAGTAAAATATGATTGTACAACTTATTATATTTTTATTTTCAAAATATAGTTTCAGTCTAATACAATTTTAAAATATTACATAAATAAAAACAAGTTTCAAACATAAATGTGTAAAGAAATATGTATTAACCTAATCAAATTTTTACCTTTAATTATTTATTATTTAAATAATAAAACAAACAAAATTTAATATAAATTTGTGGATTCGTTAAATTTTGATAAATTTATATTAAAATAAACTAATGCTGTGATATTTTAATAAAAGAATGATGGTTTACATTCATATTGTTAATACCATTTATCTCAAAGAAACTTAATTTGCAACGTAGTGGTCTTTTTTGGTTTTTGAAATATTTTTAATATAAAGGTATGTTTTTTACACTTTACTTGTTCATTAATAACACGGTGTAGCACCATATGTACATTATCTTCAATTTATTTTTATTTACAAAATAAGTAAAGATATTCTTTTGATTTAAGTTTTTCCATCTACTTGTTTTGAGCATTAGTTAATGAGAAGTTGGTATGAATGGGCAAATTACATATTTTATGTGTAGCGGTTTTCTTTTGGGACGTAAGGAATCATTGGGTTGACTTAACATTTACAATTTATTCACAAGATATTTTTTTGGTGAATTAGTTACTCATTCATTAGTGTTATATAGAAAATAGTGGGTGGGTATATGAAGATGATTTTCTTTTTTATTGCAACAAGAACATATACTCATTAGTGTTTTTAGGAACATGCATGCACTTTAGAAATATACACACATTTCCATTTAAATAGCATTGGACTTATCGAAGATCCACACATGCTAGTACATCATGAATTATAAGAGTGTACATGTGTCTTTTGAAAAATAATGCACACATGTTAAAAATGAGTGTGGGTTTCTTAGTGCGCATGCAATAGGAACGAGTGTGTGTTCCTATCTTTAAATGCACAAAAATGAATGCAAATCCCTTTCTATTCATTTCTCACCAACTATGGTGATTTCTCCTCCACCAATGCAAGCACGCTTCATCATCTAAGCCAAAATTGGTGAGGAAAAGTAGGGCCTGGGCATTAGCAACATTGGCACTCAACATTTTGTTGAGAGAAGCTCTCATTTATAGGTATATTTAATTTTAGATGTCATTTTTATAACTTTTAAATTTTAGAAATTTACATATTTTTTAAGAAAAAAATGTTTTCAGATTTTCATGGTGAAGAGTTTCAAAGTTATTTGTTGGATAATCCACAGTTGGTGTCATATTTTTCATCGATGTTTCGAATCCCATAACCATGGAGAAAAACCCTAATGAAAACCCAAACCCTAACTCCACACAAGACCCATACAATGAAATTAATCAATGTCTAAATGAACTTAAACCCCTAATTGGAGAGCTTAGGAACAAAAGATACCCATCCCATATTTCATTGACCACTTCACTTGACACCATCATTGCTTCCACTAGCCATGCCCATAGCCAATTATCTTACATATCCCAATATAGGGCCATGATGAGAGAGTATTTCTTAGCTAGCATCAATAAGGAAGAGGTAAAAAAATGAAATATAACCAAAATGAGTACTATTCTTTAGTTTTTCATTAACCCTAGAATCAAACAAATGCTTGATCCAATAAAAGGTGAATTTGCATGGACTGGTGCACATTTCTAGCATGGAGAGACAAATGGATGGATTTCTTATTTATGGTATTTGATAAACCTCCTTCTAATGAAAAGGAGGTTCTCTTGTATTTTATTTAGAAATTATCAGTTGAGTTAATATTGCAACTCCATATCAATTAGTTTGACATTGGAGAATTCTAGGGGGTTGGTCTTAGCTTTACTCATGATAGACCAACCACCAAGAATAACCCGTTGAGAGGGACACCCACTCTTAGGCGATCACCCAACCCCCTCCCCCCTAGTCCACCTCGGCTTAGAGATAGGATTGAGGATACTAGTGTTGTGATATCATTCCAAACACACAATCTAGTTCAACATAGTGCATTGATGCCAACTTCTCATTGATAGCTATCATTTGATGATGTTAGACCACCATTTGTAGGGCCTTCATTTGAGGTTGGCCATTCTAGTTCCAATGCAATTGTTTTGCATCAATGCTTTCATTATGGACATACTTTTAATGGCCCAATATAGGATCCTATTCGAGATAGTTTCCTGGATGAGGTAAGCATGACATATTTTTGTATTTTCATTGCTTATGCATTTAATTTTTCATTTGAAAAATATCTAGTAAACATAACTCTAAAGTATTTGTAATTGTCTTTTATTTTTTTGGCATGTATGGCTCTTGCAAGATGACACACCCCCCTTTATGCAACAAGTTAGCTCTTCTCCTTGACTTGATGCAACAATTTTTGTAGCATGTTCCATTGGGTCTCCTCTCACCTATGTATTTAATATGTTACATTGTTGCAAATCAATTGTATTCTTCAGATCTCATTCATTTACATATTATTTTAATATGTGCAAAGTATTAAAGATGTTTATTGTTGTATGTACTAGCGATCATGAACCCCAAAGTGTGCTTATAATGATTCTGACTTTAATTGGCGATGACCTCCTTATTTAATTTTAGGCACGTCTTTATGATAATTTGAACGATTAAAATTTAAATTGAAAAACACCTTATTGACCTAAAAGGATTTCATGCTATTCTTTTGTACAATTCAATGATGAAAGAAACTCTTAACTCAAAGAAGTGTTATGCTTGATGGATTGATAATTTTCCACTTAATTGCTTACTTGTTTTCCAAATTAAATATATGTCAAAGAACTATACCAAAAAAATCATAATCATGAACAATCACACACAAGTGCAAGTGTCCATAGACCTCCTTATTCAAATTTTAGTACAATTCTAAAACAAGAACCAAAAGATTTTGATTTTATTATGATATTGTTCTTGCAATCACAATGATGTGGCAAAATACATTGAGAATCTTTTAATGGTATTCATAAAAAAAATTCCAGATTCATAATAACATCCACATTTTATTAAATCAAAACCATATTAACCCAACGTAATTGATCTCATTGTATAGTTAGATTTCAAGATCCTAATTCCCTTCATTTAAAAAATCTTCAAGCTCTTTTTATAAAGGCCTCAAACACCTTTTACAATGGGTTACATATATATTTTTTTGTTTTGTCTTCTTTATTTATATACGAAAAAATAAAAGAAAAATATATATTTATTTTCAAATAACATCATCCAAGCTCGCTAAAAACAATGTATTTGGATTTTGAAAGACTCCTGCCATTATATTTTCAACTTTCTAGATGGATGCTCCATGAAATAGATTTTTCAAACTTCGATTGGATTAAAAAAATATAAACAACCTTCAATATGGAATATTGGACTACAATTTTCAAGCCATGCAAATCTGAAATCCATGGATCTCTTCACCTTAGGATACACCTTTCATGGGGCTACAATATCAAACCTACCATGTAACATAGCCATGGTGATACCATACTCTTAATTACATGAATCACTACCATGGATATACCAATCCCTTAAGACCATAAGAATCTCTAATGTCGTGTTAAGAAATAGAGAAAGAAAAACATGATAAAATAATCAGTGGAAAGGGCGTAAGCCATTGTCAACACTATATTCATCCCATGATATAAATTTATAATACATGTATTTAACCACCTCTAGGTCTATATCTCAATGATAGATCATCGGTAAATAATGATGACAACTCATAAGAAGGTGATAGTATACTTTATGATTGTCTAGGGACTCATAGTCTAATAGTTTTCTTGCTAATCCTTTTCAAGGTGGGTTCATTCGTTTGTGATCAACTTATCCCTACTGCCACTTGAACCCAATCATGAACATAATCAACTTAGCAAGCTACAGATTTTTTTTTTTGCAAATGTCCAAGTTAATTATGAGAAATAATTATAATGTTTGTGTTTTTTAAGAAGTCTCGACTTCAAAGAATAAGAAACCATCTTCACTTGGGGTAAACAAATCACCCATTCCAGGTACCATATGTCAAGTTAAATATTGTTGTAAGGTGAAATTTCTTATCTCAATTTTATTGATTTTCATGTTTTTGTACTAATTAAAATATTATAAATGTGGATGTAGGAACCATCATTCTTTTTCCATTCACTATTAACACCTTTCCCCATCCATATTTCACCCCCAACATACATCCCAAATTTTACAAGATAGGTTTTATCGTTGGCCACCCTAACTCGTCGCTTAGGATTCCATCCTTCCCTTCACCCCCCATCCCCACAAGTTACTTGCCTTGATCCTATAGCCCATATGGTGTTATCACTACCCACCCTCACCATTCATCCACCCTGTGCCACTCCATCTTCACCCTATTGCATACCCCCATATTACATCCACTATGGATGTAGCCATCCCCCTGCACCAATCATCCCTACTATAGCCCCCATTCCTTCATCCACTATGGATAGACTTATCAACCCTACACTAGTTGTTGCCTCAAAGTAGTTTTTCCAACCGAGTGCTCGATTTCATATCCAAACTATGCCATTGCCTAAGTTATTCATATTGAGATCATTCATTGATGAATTTTTTATCTAACATGAATATAATTGATTTTAGGCATTTCAATTAAATTTAATTCTTTGATTCTTGCAACTGCTAGATGGAGGCATCACGGAGAGGCTAGGTTCATGGAGGAGGGAAACACCCTCATGAATTACACTCTCATCTATAGCGATTTTAGTTATATTGAATCATAAGGTATCATTTTGTAAGTGTGTTGATCCATAAATGTGATAAACATCATTAATTATTCTTGTATATTCTTTTCATTTTTTCCCCACACTTAGAAAATTTTTGATCATTGTGTGCCCCTAACATATTTTCCTATCCATGCCCGACATCTATGACCCACATAATGTACCCATTGAATTTCACTACCATCATTATGAAACTATAATTAGAATTCTTGGAAGCAGATGTTGACTCATGGGTGTAGAGCATTGTCTCGATCGTCCACTTGTCCTGCAGTCCTAATGCACACTTACCTCGATCGTCCGTTTTCCCACTCGTCCACTTGTCACACCATCCAGATCCTTCTATTATCCTACCATCTCAATCCTTGCTTACCTCAATCGTCCTTTGTCCCACTCCTCCTCTCTCTCGATTGTCCACCTCCCTATGATGCTTTGTTTCCTATCTTGTCATGTTTCCCAACGTGATTTAAAGTATACTTTCTAGAAATTAATACCACTCGTATGAGTGTTAATATCAGTATTAATGATGGGATTACCGAGACAAATTCCCATAAATGTTAATACCAATTAAAATTTAAAATCTTTGAATTAAGAGTCCCGAAACATGCTAACATAAAACAAGTGTCTTTTGATAATAACAATTCAAAAATTAATTTATTAAGTCTGTCACCTTTGTTAAGAATGTTAGCTTGAAGAAAGGAAGAGTTTTGTGGAGACACTATCAATATATAGAGATGAGAAGGCCAAATATTTCAATGGTAGCAAGCCTACATGTATTATTTTACATTACTACCCTCGGAAAAGAATTCGAATAAGATTTGGACATCAGGAATTGCATTGCCAGGTTGTGTTACTGAAGTTTATGATTTCAAAGAATTAATTTCATGGTGTATCGACAAGTTTGACAAGGATCAGAGAATTATTCAGTTACAGGGAGAATCACCTATCTCTTTAGCTCCCTCAACTTTCAAAAGGATGTTCAAGCTCCCTGAGCCAATAATGGTTTTCAAAATCACCGAAGCTAAGGATTTCTTGAAGACAATTAAAGGACTTCTATATGACTACCTTTGTAATACCCCAACTTGATTCTCAGATTGTAAATATATTTCACATGTGATACTTAGGCTGGTGAGCTGGTATGTTTGGGTCAGAGTGCCTATAAAGATGATCAAAGGCTAGAGAGCTTGTATTATAAATTGTACATATGCACTAATTAATAAAAATAACACCACCACCACAGACCAAGGGATGAAAAGAGTATTGGGGGCTAAGACTCCATGAGTGGAAAAGTGGGCTAAGAAAACTATAATATAATAATTCCCTAAGCCTCTATATTATTATATATAATAATAATATAATATAAAAAGTGAACATGCATATTTAAAGGGGGAATTTAGTTTAATTATCCATTCCATTGATTTTCATTATGACCCATTCTGACTACAGGAATTGCTCCGGGGAAAATGATGACCCAGAATATAGATTTTTCCCTTAGATCCTAGGTGGATATGGATTTATGTACACTTCTATTTCACACATGCAACTTTCTCCCAATTTTCTTCTCTTACCATTTCTCCAAGAGAGGAAATTGGGCCCCCCTTCAAATCTTCTTACTGGAACCCTTGCACCCTCTCTCTGGTGCAAGTGGCTAAGCCCAAGTTTTTCCTCCCACTCTTCCCACTTAGCATTTCCAGTTTCTCTTCATATCACTTGGACACGTCGATTCACACTCCAACGAGTTCCCTCTTCCTTCACTGATACATATCGTACTGGGGAATGCATTCTTTCTTATGCTGACACAACCAATATCTGTGTGTTGGTGATTTCTTCATCAATACATCAACCACCCTCCTTCGAACTTGGCCGATATGTCGGTGTGCTTCTGTTAAACCTCACTGATAGACATATTTATCACTGGAAAATTTTGCGTGATCAGCGTTGGTACACCGGATATGTTCACGTGATTGTCTTTGCCATGCATGCAATGTTGCACTAGTGGACTTCTTTTCATCTTCGCCAATACATTGCATATCGACAAAGTTCTTTTGTTTCTCTCAGACACACATTGTATTGATGAGGTTCATCTTTCCCTCACTGATGCGCTCTTTGTTGACAAGTTTCCATCTTCTATCTCTGATGTTCTAGTAGAAGGATTTCAACTTCTCATCTGCAATGAGCACATCAATGTTGATCTTCTTTCTCTCATCGACACTGACCCTATGAGCAAGGCACACATTCGTCTCGAGGCTCATCCTTTTCTCTTCCAGTGTCGATCCTTCTCGTTGCACCCATTAATAAGGCTCTTGTCATTTTCAATTATTGATATTTCCATGCATAAAAGGATAAATGATGACTAATACCTACCACGCTTGATCTGCTTCATGTCACAACCTTAATCAAGTTTGTTTATGTTGCCATCAACTTTCATCGTGCATACCATACCAACTTGTTTACTTTGTGCTTCTTGATTATGTGACTAAACCATGATAATGAGAGTCTTGTTTATCATCATATGGGTTAACCACAACATCTGTAGGTCTTGTGTTGGCCCTGAAATGAATCTTAAAGGAAAATCGGTCCTCCCGGCTCTAAAACCGTGTTAAGTGCTTCACCCTTCAATTGGCTATTTTTGCATATTTATAACTTTGTGCTATTGACATGTTACCTCAATTACAATAAATGAACTAAGAGCATATTCAACTTGGATGACGCAAGAACTGACAGAACTGAAGTTGAGCAAATCACCAACAAGAACGGGACCTAAACCTTCATTAAAAAACGTCTTTAAATGCAATTTTTTTATGCTCATTAAAATGAATTTTTCATCCCCGAAATAGAATAATCGTATGGTATTCGACATCATGATTCCAACACAACTCATAAAATCGAAATTTAAATCCTGAAAATGTCAACCATTTCTAGGAAATTCTCTCCAAAAACAACCTCATCAATTGTTACACCGATGAAATGTTTGAATGACATGATAAGTTGGCTCACCAAAACCGATGAAATGTTTGAATGACATGGTAAGTTGGCCCACCAAAAGCTCCTCCCATTCTCTTCGGGGTGAAAAAAAGCGACATAGGACATCTCTTAAGCGAGTTATGAGTATTTAAAATTTCCTCAAATGACGTCAACATAAGATTTAAGGATTTTCACCTCCGCGCAAAGCTGTATTGGTAAATTGTTTGTTTTATACGAGCTATTTTAGGGTTTGTTATTTTAAATTCAATTGATTTGGAATTTAAATTATTTAAATTTAATATCCAACCAAAAGAACAAGAAATTGGCCGGCGAGACTGGAAAATTTAAGAGGAACTGTGGCGACTTTATTGGCAGAGTTAAGAGGAACTGCACCAACTTTACCGGCAGAGTTAAGAGGAGCCTCACCAATGAATAACTGGAGCACTTAATACAAACAAGTTTTAACCTCTGAATGATCACAGAAATTTCTCACCCGTTGTGCGAGGTCATGAGATACAGGTACAGTGCGAAAAGTTTCATGTTATTCAGATGTAACGTGTTGGATGGTGCACGAGTATTTTTCATTCATAAGATACGCGTATGCTTAGCGGTCCTACTTTTAGGGTGGCTTCTACGGAGGTTGTGCTCCCGAATTACAAATGATGATGGGTCATGGATGCCATTCTAATGATAATGGTATGATGTTGGGTTCCATTATATTGAGAGGAATATAATTAATCGATTCGGTTTGGTGTTAAAAAACATTTGAAGAGTAAGTTCCTTATACAAAGTTTGAGGCTAGCCACGATGCATACATGGTTATGATAAATGGCTTTTATGGAAAATTTCGAAAAGGAAAGAGGGAAAAAGTCAGTAGTTCGTTCTCCGGTAAGGGCATGACCCTACTAGAATGCCTTTCATATTTTAGTTATAATGTTTGACTAGGGTGTCTATTTCACCATATTATTGGAAAGGTATTTTCGAGATATACAACTTCTCTCTTATATGTTTTCATAAATTATGTAATGTCCACTTACAGGGTGGGCAACGCTATTTATTGACTGTATCCTTACTTCTCTGCTCTGATACTAATTTGTAATGTCCCCGACCACCCATAGGGCAGGCAACGATACCTATCGAATGTATCCTTGCTTCTCTGCTCTGATACCAGAATATATATATATATATATATATATATATATATATAATGCAATTTTAACCAGACATAAACACTATGTTCATACATAGATTAATGTGGAAGCAACAATAACACATAAAAATTAGCAGATGATTTACATTCTGCTATCACACATCATAATGTAGAAATAATAGTAAAAACATACATACAGTATTCAGAGGAAAAAACCATAAATATAACAACATATATAGGCAATACTCATCATTATAGCATGTACAGAAGCACATGTAAATGAACAGAGGATTGGTACTTATCTTTTAATTGAAGTACACCAACTACATGCAGACCTTCCACGAAACTCCCATCCTTAGACCACACTTCTCATCACTCTCAATAGTGGGCCACCCCCGAGCTGGGACTAAGCTCCACCGGGCAAGGGATTCCTAGGCTAGGCATGAACAAGAGGAAGTTTCACGATACAACATGAAGGATTTCCTCCAAGGAGCCACTTACGCCCACAACTCACAAACTCACATTCCCCACATGCTTGTCCCACCCCAGGAGTGTACATCTTCACTGTCACATAGCCCATCGACTACTACACCTCCCTTCCCGAGGCTTCAGCAACAGGTCAGATCAGGAATTCTCAGAGCTCTGTAGCTACTACTGGACTCCCTCCAGGAGAACTCACTTCCTCAACACACTCTCTCAACTAGAGAAAGTTGCTCATAGCCATGACAACCTGCTTCTTCTATTCATGGGCCTGACAACCCGCTTCTTCACTCCTGCTCCTCAACACATGGGCATGGTAATGGCAGTAAGAGAAAATGGTGCGGGGAATAGTACAGACATGACAATACGTAAGAAACCCCCAGGGTACAGGTGCAGTGAGGGTAACAATTCATCTTTTTCCATAAGTTCGGGATGTTTCAGGAATTCCACAATGGCGTTCCAGGGCTACAGTGTGCTTGCTGGGTGCACTGCTCAATCAGGGTAATGGATGGCCAGCTTGGTTCAAATAGTGAGAGAATGGTGAGAATCGTCATGATGGCCTGAATGGTGAGAATCATCCCCCCTGTAGTAACCCGATTTGTGTTAACATTTAAATTTCTACCTAATTACTTAATTTCTAATTTCTATGAGCTTTACAAAGAAGTAAACTTTTCAAATTATTCAAATTATCTCAACACTTACGTTGTATTCGGCAGTAAGTAATAAATCTAGGTAAACAATCCCTGAATTTGAATTTACATACCTCACTTTGATGCTATCCGCAGCAGCTTGCTCCCTTCGCTTGAACTTGCTCCTTAGGACACCCCAAAACCAGCCACCCTATCGACTAGTATGCCTAACCCTAGGACATCAATGGATGTCCTAGCCCTCCGATCCCAAAACCTCTTCAACCCCCCCGGTGCACTGTAAATCCCACTATAAACCAACTCTCCCAAAACTCCCAGTTCTCCCCTCTCGTTCAATGCATGAATCCAATCCCTTCCATCCTCCTTCTCCACTTCCCTTATTCCTCCTTCACCGCCCTCGCACATTCACTCCCACCTAACTCTTTATTACCCTTATCCCATTATTAATTGCCTTATCCCTTATTAAATATTTCCCTTTTACGTATTGGTTACGTTATCCCTTATGGGATACATAACCCCATTTAACATTATATTTTATTTTTAACCATTAATTTAATACTTAATCAATTAATGACTCACTTAATAATTAATCATTCATTAACCCTTATGTACACTATTTAATAATACCCAATTAGAAATATTATTTTATGACGTGAATACAATTTAGATAATCTTTAGGATTATTATTAAATTAACCATCTTAATAATTAAGGGTCATTACACCCCCATAAATCTGCATCCATTTTGGATGTCACTTGGCTCTCCAGGAGCACATTCCCCCCCCACTTGGAACTTGTTCCTCTCCCTAAAGGAACTTAGGATAACTGGGTTTATTTCCCAACTTTAGTATTTTAAGGAAATACATTATAATATTCCCTTGGGTTAATCCCTCAAGCTTAGCCCCTCTTTCGTAGCCTCTCAGCCCCATCCATTTCCCTACCCAATGGAGTTTAGTCCCCCATACTCTTTCTTCATGGTTGGTCTACACGCAACGATGTATTTTTATTAATAATCTACATAATTACATATACAAAAGCAGGCCCACTCACCTTAGCATCTAGGCTCCCCGGCCTAATAAAAAAATAATCCTACTAGCTTATAAATACTTGGCTCACTAGCCTATAAACATCATTACATTCATAATTACAACTGGGGCTTGACCTTGGGGTATTACAATCCCCTCCCCTTATTTTTGCACTATCCTAAGTGCAACTCATTTACATAATATCAACAAGAATTTTCAAAATCTTCAAAAATATGTGGGTATTATGTCTGCATAGCATCTTCGTGCTCCCACGTTGTGTCCTCAGGTCCGTACTAGGTCCACTAGACATTTACAAGCCTTATGGCTTGATTCTAGAGCTGCTTGTCCTTCTGGTCCAGTATGCGCACCAGGTGCACTTGTAAAGCGCCTTCTTGCTCCACCTAAATTACATTCCAATCAATCACATGACTAACATTAGATATATATTTCTTAAGCAAGGAGACATGAAATACATTATGAATAGTCATGCATGCAGAAAATGAAATAATATAAGCTATTGGTCCAATCCTTTCTAGAATTTCTAACAACCCACAATATTCGGCTTCCATCTTGGAACAATTTCCCAACTTCATGGAACTTTTGTTGACTTTCGCTTCAAGAAAACATGATCACCGACTTTAAATTCCTTGTGGGTTCTGCCTTTGTCATAATAGATTTTCTTCTTGTCTTGGGAAGCCTTCAATTTCTGTTTAATCTTCAGCATTTTCTCTTGCATTTCCTTGAGCAACTTTGACCCAACCACTGCTCTATTAGCTGGGTTGTCCCAACTTACTGGGGTGTTGCACTTTATTCCATATAGTGCTTCAAACGGGCTCATCTTCAATGATGCTTGATACCTATTTTTGTAAGAAAACTCTACCAAGTGTAGGTAGTCTTCCCATCTGGATGGTTTGTTCATCACATACATTCTTAACATATCTTCTATCACTTGATTTACTCTTTATGTTTGTCCATCAGACTTAGGATGATAAGATGTACTGAAGTTCAAATTTTTTTTGAACTATTTGAATAATCCTCTCCAAAACTTTGAGGTAAACTTTGGGTCTTTGTCAGACACAATTTTCTTTGGTATGTCGTGCAAGCATGCTACTTCCCTCATATAAATATCAACAACATTAGTTGTCTTGTGAGTAGTCTTCAATGGAATAAAATGGACAATTTTTGTAAGCTTATCTACCACCACCATGATGGAATCATGTTGCTTGTTTGTTCTGGGTAATCCTATGATGAAATCCATTGTCACCACTTCCCACTTCCACTCAAGAATGAGTAATGGATGCAACAATCTAGCTGGGTGTCTATGTTCAATTTTGACCCTTTGACACTCCATACATCTGGCGATGTATTCAGCAATTTATTTCTTCATGCTTGGCCAATGGTAATGGCACTTGACTGCTACCACTATTTTTCGATATCGAGGGTGCCCAACATAAGGCACATTATGCATCTCTTTCAAGACCATACTCCTCAATTCGTGATAATTGGGTACATAAATTATATTCATGTACAAGAGTATTCCATCAATTCTCAATTCATAATCTTTAGCTTTCTACTGCATTTTACCTTGCTACAATTTAGTTACCAATTCCATGTACTATAAATAAACTTTTGCAGCCTCAAATATTTTGCCTTTACGATCTGTCGAATACATGCTAATGGTTGTAGAATGCAGTTCATGCGCTCTCCTGCTGAGTGCACCAGCCACTTTGTTCCCTTTTCCTTTAATGTGTTTGATATCAAAGTCATATTCACAGAGGAATTCCAACCATCTACTTTTCCTAGCGTTCAATGTAGGATTCTCAAACAAATATTTCAGACCATTATGGTTTGTTCTCAGCTCAAACCTCTTTCCCATGAGGTAGAGTCTCCATTTCTTTAAAGCATGCACTATGGTTGCCAACTCCAAATCATGAGTGGCATAGAGCCTTTCATGATCTTTCAATTTTCTGGATTCAAAACATATCACAAATACGTTCTGACTAAGGACTCCACCAAGTCCTTCTTTGCATGTCTCTGTGCAAACCACAAACTCTTCATTCGGATCTGCAATCTTCATAGTTGGAGCATTGGTTAACAACTATTTCAATTGATGGAAGATCTTTTCACATTCTTCTTTCCATTGAAACTTTACCCATTTTCTTTGCAAGTGATTGGGTGAGCAATCCTCGAAAATCTTGCAATGAATCTCCTGTAGTAGCCATCTAGACCCATGAAGGATCTGACTTCTATCACATTCTTAGGTGCTGACCACCCTTTAACGACTTTAATATTTTCAATGTCCACTTGATCCGTATTTTATGAGCAGAATGAAATGACTAAAGATTATTACCAAATGCTTAACACAGAATAATAGAGATACAGTAAAACTAGTTTTCTATTTAATAAGGAAATAAGATGAAACTGTAAAATACAATGGAAAACAAGCTTGCTGGAATGGTGGTGGCTTATCTCTGAGAAGAGATGTGACAGTTGCGCTCATTCGCAAGAAGATGATTACAATGAGGCTCTCAAGGCCTTTTTACAATAAACAGGAGTTTCAAAAACCCTAAACATTCAAAAACCTAACCCTAGGAGATGAGGCGCCAAAAGTCATGTTGGCCCCGTTTGGGTAAGTCAGTACATGAACTTCCCGGGGTCGTAATTTTTACATATGATCTTCGTTTTAGGCATATGATAGCCCATTAGAAAGATCATTCCAAGGACTACAACATTTGCACAAAATTTCATGATGAAATTTTGTGAGCACAACATACTCCAAAAAAGTTCGTTTAGGGCCTCAAAACGGCTCCAGAAGTCCAGGACCCGAAAAACTGCTAAAAATAGTAAATTATCAAAATTGCTAGAAAGTTGTTTTGAGCCAGCTGGGAAAGGTGGGTGGCCACTGATATCCACCTAAATCAATCCTCCATCCTTAGGAAACAACAGTCTCCATTGTGTTGAGTTCCCCCATCAGATGAGGAAATTTCTGTTGAATTTGGCCCCGGGTGAGCCACTTGCCTTGGTGCAAGAGCTGCCCTACTTTGACGACTCGATAAAGCTGGATCCTTTGTTGTTGAGTACCCTTGATATGTGTGTCCACAATCTGATCACTGGATTCCTATTGTATGCAGTCGGGGTTGAGCTCTATTGGTGTCAGTTGTTCTACTACGTTTGAGGTGTCCAATAATGGTGGGAAATAAGGCCGAAGGAGGTCCACGTTGAACACTGGGTGCAGGCCAAGGAAGGGAGAAATGATGAGTGCAAAAGAATTATCCCCCACAGCCTTGGTGATGGTGTACAATCCATATCAGAGTAGGCAAATCTTCCGATGGGGTCCTGTAAGGCGTTCTTTCTACAAGTGCAACCAAACTTTTTCGCCCACCTGAAACTTATGTGGAACCTGATGTTGATCATGGCGCTGCCTGTACTTATCATTAGACTTCTGTAGGATATCCTGAACTTGTTGGTGGATGTGCTGGATCCTATCAATGAATCAGGTGGCTTTGTCAGCTTCAGTTGGAGTAAGAGAGGAGTCGGTCGAGGTGACCGCAAGGGGAAGTGCAACATCTAGGGGACCCAATGGTTGGAATCCAAACTCCATCTAAAAGGGGCTGTGGCCGGTTGAG